>CAUYON010083071.1:0-11735 GCA_963573935.1 Arctocebus calabarensis
AATGTTGAGTAATATACATACTAGTTCCTCTTTAAAGGTGTGGTAGAATTCTGATGTGAAGCCATCTGGTCCTGGGCTTTTCTTTTTAGGGAGATTTTGTTTACTTGATGCTTTCAGAACTTGATATAGGCCTGTTCAACATTTCCATTTCCTTCTGGCTAAGCCTTGGAAGGTGGCATGCTTCCAAGTATTGGTCAATTTCCTTCAGATTTTAATATTTCTGAGAGTCAAGATTCTTGTTATATTCATTAAGGATTTTTTAAATTTGTGAGGAGTCTCTTGTTATTTCATCTTTACCATTTCTGATTGATGAGATTAGAGATTTTACTCTTTTATTTCCTGTTTACATTAGCCAAAGGTTTATCTATTTTATTCACCTTTTCAAAGAACCAACTTTTTGATTTATTGATCTGTTGTATAATTCTTTTGTTTTCAATTTCATTTAATTCTGCTCTAATTTTGGTTATTTCTTGTCTCCTGCTGGGTTTGGGGTTGGAATGTTATTCTTTTTCCAGTTGTTTAAGATGTCCCATTAAGTTGTTAACTTCCTCTCTTTCTGTTCTCTTGAGGAAGGCTTGTAGTGCTATAAATTTCCCTCTAAGGACTGCCTTTGCAGTATCCTAGAGGTTCTGATAATTCAAGTCTTTATTGTCCTTTTGTTCCCAAAATTTGGTAATATCCGTCTTAATCTCATCAATGACCCTTCTGTCCTTCAGCATCAGATTGTTTAGCTTCCATGTTTTTGTTTGAGTATGCAGGTTCTTGTTGTTATTGTGTTCAACTTTTATTCCATGATGGTCTGAGAAGATGCAAGGAATAATTTGTATTCTTTTAAATTTGCTGAGGTTAGTTTTGTGACCTAAGATGTGATCAATTTTGGAATATGGCCCGTTGGCTGATGAGAATGATGTGCATTCACTTTTGTTGGGATGAAATGTTCTGTAGATGTCTGTTAAATCCAGATGTTGAATGGCTAAGTTTAAATCTAACATGTCTTTGCTTAGCTTCTTTTTGGAGATCTATCCAGCACTGCTAAAGGGGTATTAAAATCTCTAACTCCTATGGAGCTGTAGGAAATCAAGTTGCTCATATCTGTTAGAGTTTCTCTTATAAATTGAGGCGCATTCTAGTTGGGTGCATAAATCTTAATAATTGAAATCTCATTATATTGAGTAGTACCTTTAACAAATATGAAGTATCCATCCTTATCCTTCCTTATTTTGGTTGGTTTAAAGCCTATTGTCTCTGCAAATAGGATTGCAATACCTATGTAAAATTTCTGACTCCTATGGAGCGTAGGAAATCAAGTTGCTCATATCTGTTAGAGTTTCTCTTATAAATTGAGGCACATTCTGGTTGGGTGCATAAATCTTAATAATTGAAATCTCATCATATTGAGTAGTACTTTTAACAAATATGAAGTGTCCATCCTTATCCTTCCTTATTTTGGTTGGTTTAAAGCCTATTGTCTCTGCGAATAGGATTGCAACACCTGCTTTTTTCTGCTTTCCATTTGCCTGGAATATAGTTGACCATTCCTTCACCTTGAGTCTGTATTTATCTTTTAAGGTAAGATGAGATTCTTGTATGCAGCAGATATCTGGCCTAAGTTTTTGTATCAAGTCAGCCAACCTGTGCCTCTTTAGAGGACAATTTGAACCATTCACATTAATTGAGAATAATGGTAAACCTTTTGAAAGTCCAGTGGGCATTTTTTATTCTTTCACCATTTTGGAAGTTGGAATTTGATCAAAATTTTCTGAGTGATTTTACTTTTGTGGTGGAGGATTACCCTGTTCATTGTGGAGGATAGGTCTGAGAATATCCTAGAGACCTGGTTTAGTTATGGCAAATTTCTTCAACATGTAGATGCCATTAAAGTATTTAATTTCTCCATCATAAATGAAACTCAGTTTGGCTGGATATAGGATCCTGGGTTGTTTAGGAGACAATTTTGTTTTAATCTTCTAAAACTAAAATCTCCTAATTTTGTTTTAGGAGATTAAAATTCAGTGACCACCCTCTTCTAGTTTGAAAGATTTGAGCAGAGAGATCTGCAGTTATTCTAATAGTCTTCCCCTTGTAAGTTATGGTGCTTGTGAGCGTGGCTGCTTTCAGAATCTTCTCCTTCATATTAACTTTAGTTAACTATGATGTGCCTGGGGATGTCTTATTTGGGTTGAGTCATTCTGGAGTTCTGAAACTGTCTGCTATCTGAATTTCAGTGTCTCTTGGCATGTCTGGAAAGTTCTCTTTCATAATCTCAAGAGGAAGGGACTATGTGTCTTGTGAAGCCACTTTGTTGCTTTCAGGGATCCCTATAGGACGAATATTGGTTTTCTTTGAGTCATCCTAGAGCTCTCTAGAGAATGATCCATTTTTGCCTTCCATTTCTTCCTCTTTGAGCATATGGGAGCGTGCGAAATCTCTGTCTTCAATTTCAGAAATCCGTTCTTCTGCTTGTTCCATTCTGTTACTGAGGGATTCTACTGTATTTCTCAGATCTTTGAGGGCTGCACCTTTTTGTCTCAATGTGTCAAAAGCTTTGGTCATTTTGTCTTTAAATTGGTTGAATTCTTGAGACATCTTTTGAATTACTGCGTGATATTCTATTTCTATCTTTTCCTTCATTCTGTTGATCTTATTTGCTATCCAGATTCTAAATTTGATTTCTGATATCTCAGCCATTTGTTTATGTATGGGATCTTGTGCTGTGTCTGCCTTATCATTCCTTGGGGAGTTGATCTACTCTGATTATTCATATTGCCAGAGCTTTTCCATTAATCCCCCCTCATGATTGTTTTTTGCTGTTCTCTCTGGCTGTCCTATGGGTTTGGGAGGTATCTCTCCAAGATTGGACTCCTTCGGGATCACTCTAGTATTGCTGGATTTTTGTAGGAAGTGACCCTGTGTAGCTCTTCTGGGGCTTCCCCAGCCAGGGAGTTTTGGCTGTGGGAGCAGCTCCAGAGTGGAGTGTGGCACAGATCCAGCTTGAAGGCTGAGGAAGATGCACACAGTTCTGGGAGTTCTTGGCACCTGGTGACTTTGGCAAAGAGAGCTCATGGCTCCAGTAGTCTCTGGCTGGGTGGGGGACTCCTCAAAGAGGTAGGGAGGGCTCCAGAGGGAGGATTTGAGGTACCATGATTTCCCAAGACCCTGGCCAGATGGGCGTGTCTGGCATGGAGGCAGGTAGGGCACCCAGGGGAAGACGTGGGTCGCACAGCTCCTGGAGCCCCTGGCCGGGTCAGCGCTGGCCGGGGAGGGCCCGAGTGCCCAAGGGGCATGGCCTGCGTGGGGGTCTCATGCAGGGTCGGCCAAGTCCCTGGCAGGGGCAGACTGATGGAGGGTTGCACAGGTACAGCGGAGCCTTGGCGGGGGATGGTCCTGCCTGTCCAGGTGGCTCACCCACTGGGGTGTCATGCACTCAGTGGAGTCTCTGATGCAGGTGGTACCATCTGACCAGGTGGCTCAGTCTTCTGGGGATCGCATGTGCTCGGCCGAGTCTCTGACATGGGTGTTCCTTTCTGCCCATGTGGCTCAGCCCACTGGGGGGGGGGGTCACGTGCACTTGGCAGAGTTTCTGATGGGGTTCCACCTGCCCAAGCAGCTTGGGCTGCTAGGGGCCGCACATATTCAGCAGAGTCTCTGGCTATGCGGGCCGTTGGGGAGGGAAAGCTCATTGCAGCCCCTGGAGTCTCCTGTGGGGTGAGGCACTTAGTAAAGCTGACAAGGAGGGGGGTTGTTGCTGAAGAACCTCCTCTCACAGTTTCAGCAGGGGATAGACTTCTGGTTCATCAGGTAAGGGAGGAATGGTGTGCTGGAAGTTCAGAATGGGAGTGAAAAGTTTAGTTCAGTTTTTCTGCCTAGCAAGAGAACGTTCAGAGCTACAGCAGGGTCCCTCAGGGGAAGTAGTCCCCACTTCCCACAGCACTCTTCTCTGGGGACAGACAAGAGGTCCACAGTTCACTGCTTGTCTGTAGAAAATCTGCAGGAGCAAATGAAGAGAAAAAAGAGAGGAAACAAAAAAAAAAGACCACAGCTTTCTTGGGGGAGGGGATGGATAGTTTTCCTTTCAGATGAATTTTGTACCTGAAGCTTTCTTTCTTGGAGTCACTGTTTGCCTCAGCAGAGGTGACCTGCAGTTATCACTTCTCTCTCAGCTGGGCCCCCAGTCTTCTGTTTAATTGGGCATTTTCTGCATGTTATCCTTCCCTCTTTGGGGAAATATTCCAAAAGAGGATAAGAGCCTCTTTCCAAAGCTGCTTCCAGTCGGCCACCTTGCCCCTCCCCCCATATTTACCATTTTAAGTACTCTTCATTCTTTTACATTTCTACCTGCCCAAAGAAACTTTTGAAATATTTTTTCATAGTGTAAATCCGTTGGTAATGAATTCCTTTAGTGTTTGTATATCTGAAAAAGTGTTTACTTTACCTTTAATTTTGAAAGTTGTTTCTACTGTGTACAGAATTCTAAGTTGAAAGACAATTTACTTTCAATATTTTAAAAATGTTCCTTAAATAGCTGGGCGCTATGGTGGGTGCCTGTAGTCTCAGCTACTAGGGAGGCTGAGGCAAGAGAATCGCTTAAGCCCAAGAGCTGGAGGTTGCTGTGAGCAGTGTGATGCCACTCTACCCAGGGCGATAAAGTGAGACTGTCTCTACAAAAAAAAAATAAAAATAAAATAAAAATAAAAATAAAAATGTTCCTCCACTGTCTTATGACTTGAATCATTCAGACAAGATATGTACTGTCACTTATCTTTGTTCATCTGTAGAAATGATCTTTTCCTTTGGCTATTTTTAAGATATTCACTGTATTACTTTATTTACAATTTTATTATAATATGCCTTGGTGTGTTTTTGTGTAGGGTTGGTTGAGCTTCTCAAATTTGTGAAATTATAGTTTTCATTAAATTTGGAAAAATTCCAGTAAGTATATTCCCAAATATTTTTCTGTCCCTTCCCTGTTATTGTTTCTTTCCTTCAAGGATTCTAATTATAGGTATGTTGGGTCACTTGATATTGTCCCACAGCTTACAGATATTTTGTTCACTTTTACATTTTTAATCTTTTGTTTTCTGCCTACTTTGGTTTAGATTTTATTGCTACACTTTAAGCTTACCATTTCTTTTTTCCTGCTGATATCATTCAGCATACCTTTTGTCTTAACTATTATGTTGTCATCTATAGAAATTTGATTTTGGTCTTCCTTTTATAAAGTTTATTTTGTTCTTCAATACTTTTGCTTTCCTTTATGTGAATAAACATATAGAATATATTTATAGAAGTTAATACAATGCCTTTATTTATTTATTTGAGACAGAGTTTCACTCAGTCACCCTGGGGTTGAGTGCCATTGCTGTGGCCTCACAGCTCATAGAAACCTCAAATTCCTGAGCTCAAGTGATCCTCTTGCCTCAGCCTCCTGAATAGCTGGGACTACAGGCACCTGCTACAAAACTCAGCTATTTTGAGAGACAGAGTCTCGCTCTTGCTTGGTTGGTCTCAAATACCTGAGCTAAAGCAATCTTGGCCATCTTGGCCTCACAGAGTGCTAGGATTACAGGTGTAGGCTACCATGCCCAGCTGCACTGTCCTATTTATTTACTTACTTACTTACTTATTTATTTTATTTATTTATTTTTGAGACAGAGTTTCACTATGTCACCCTCAATAGAGAGCTATGGCATCACAGCTCACAGCAACCTCAAAATCTTGGGCTTAAGAAATTCTCTTGCCCAGCAGGCTGGATGACAGGCAAGGAGGGGGACCTCCAACCTGCACCAGAGGCTCCAATAGCCAAAAAGGCTGGACAACTGCTGAGGAGACACCTGTTCCTTGTTGTCTCCTTCACTTTACACTTAGGACTAAATGTGGAACCCCCATTTCCTATGCCTAGGTCAATTTCTTGTGAATTTCCTAGGCCTCAATTACATTAATGGACCCATTCATTGATACATTCATTCACCTTGCCCCCAATGGAAGGGACTGTATTCATTCATTTCCTGGCCAAGGAACCCATACACCTAAATATACCCTGAGACTAAAGGCCTAAAGGAGGAGATGGGGAAGGACTGGGAGAGAAATGGAGAGAGTTTCTCTTTCCCCACTTGAATTCTCTCCCTCTACCAGAAGCTTTAGTGTTTTCTGTATTCTTTTCTGTAAATAAATTCTGTCTTACCACTGGGGAGTGGGGTGGGGAAATAATGTAATGAAGAATAATAAAATACATGTATTTAAAAAAAAAAATTCTCTTGCCTCAGCCTCCCAAGTAGCTGGGACTACAGGTGCCCACCACAATGCTTGGTTATTTTTGTTGTTGTTGTCATTGTTGCTTTAGCAGGAGTTCAAACCCACCAGCCCTGGTGCATGTGGCTGGGGTTCTAACCACTTAGCTATGAGCACTTATCCACTGTCCTTTTTAAATGAATTCCATCATCCTTGTCATTTTCTGCATGTTTTTATTGATTAATTTTTCTCATTATCATGGGTCATATTTCACTGCTTTCTTTCATGCATAGTAATTTTTTACTGGATTGGAATTTTGTATTGAATGCTTTTTTTTTTTTTTACTTCTTTGAATATTTTGGAGCTTTTTTTCTGGGATGTCATTAAGTCAACTGTTTTATCACTTTGAGCATTGATTTTAAAAATGTGTTAGTTCGGGAAAGAACAACCCTTGTCCTACTTCTGAGGTAGTACTCATTTGAAGATTTCACTTGATGCATATATATTAAGAGTTATTTTCATTCTGGCTGGTGAAAAGAATAAACTATTCCTGGCCCCATGTGACCTTTGTGTATTCTTTTGCCTGATTCCTTCTGATGGTTCTTGGATCAGTCTTGATAGTTTTTTCACATTTATACACCAATCAGTACTCAGATAAAGGCCTAGGGAAACCCTGTGAATATCGTTGGGACTATCTTTCTTTCGAGGATCTTTTATCCCTATATTCTGCCTCATAAAACCAACTTGCGTTGGCCTCTGTGAATTCAAAATGTAGTCTCTTCAATTCAGGAAAACCCCAAGCAAAAAGATGCCCAAATATCCAGCAAACATTATCTCTGGGTGTGTCTATGAAGGCATTTCCAGAAGAGATTAGCACTTGAACTGGTGGTAGTCTGAGTAAAGATCAGTCTCATTGACATGGATTGACATCATCCAATCTATTGAGGGCCCAATGTAAGAAAAGGAAGGGAAGATTTGATGCCCTCCCTTCTTGCACTAGGACATCATTTCTCCCCCATGAAGATATCAGAGCACCTGGTCCTTAGTACTTCAGATTCCTGTACCAACTACTGAGACCATTACACCAACAGCCTCTTGATTATCAAGCCTTCGGAATCAGACTTGTAGTCGTCTGATTGTCTCCCCTGGTTCTCAGGCATTTGGATTCAGATTGAATTACACCGCCAGCTTTCCTTGTTCTCCAGCTTGCAGATGGAAGATAGTGGGACTCCTAAGACTCCATAATCACATGAGCCAATTCCAATAATAAATCAAATCAATTATCTTATTTCCCCTAATTCTCTCTTCTCTTCTTCCTTGCCACCTCACCTTCTCTTATCTCTCTCCCTCTCTCTCTTTGTTGTTCTTGGTGACCCTGTCTAATACATTCTCTCTACAATCTTGCCTGAAAACTCTCCAGTCAATAGGTTATGGTTCTTATAGGTCTCATTGTTTCTTTCTTTCTCTCAAGTGTCACAATTCCTTATTCTCTGCTTCACATACTGTGAAAATACTGTTTCACATACTTTGTCTTACATTTTAGTTGTTTAAGACAGAGGGATAAAGTCAATTCCTGTTCCTGGAAGTAGAAACCTGTGATTTTTAATTACTTTACGTCTGCTTAAATTCAGTAAAACAACAACAACAAAACTTGCTGTTAAGAATAGGGAGAGAGGCAGTTTGGCTTTCCACTTATTTCTGGTTTTGACCACAGTAGATCAATCCAAAGATCACAGATTAAAAAATAAAATTTATTTTAAAATGTAACAAGAATATTGTGAGAGAAAAAGGATAAATATTACAGGATGTATGGCTAATGTTTAACACCTAGATTGTTTTGACATTAGGGCTAGTGTTTTACATCTTGTTGACATAGCCTATTTTACATAAGATGAAAGACATTTTATCATGAGAACTTCTTTTTGAAGGACAGGAAAACAGTAAAATAGGTGCAATAGTCCATATATAGAATTAAGGAGGAGGGGGTTTTGATGATCAATGAGGCCCCTGCTCAATGAAAATTTCTTGAGAGTAATTTAAGTACCAAACACAATCAAATAAAAAATATTAGGGCTATTTATTATGTGCAGCTAAGAAAGAAACTAACTAAAAACCCACTTTAGAGTATATTTAGATTTTGGAGACACATCTCCAATGAGTTAGGATGGCAGAGAAAGGCTATAGTTTTTGTTTGTATTGAATGAATCAATGACCTATGGAGCCTTTAAAAATCTAAGGAAAACTTGGTGTAAGTTCTGAAAGCCCCAAGCATTTCAGTGAACCATCTTTTCTTTCATATGCTATGAAATATAAGTTCTTTTTGACCACACATTTAGTGACTATATCAAGCCAAGTCGTATGTGCTCACTATTGGGATATGTGATAATGAATAACAACAGTTTTATTATTGAATAATTTTACAATTAAGAAATTGTTAAAAGGCTTGGCACCTGTGGCTCAGTGGGCTAAGGTGCCAGCCACGTACACCTGAGCTGGCGGTTCAGATCCAGCCAGGACCCACCAAACAATGACAGCTGCAACCAAAAAATGGCTGGGCATTGTGGCGGGCACCTGTGGTCCCAGCTACTTGGGAGGCAGAGGCAAGGGACTCACTTGAGCTTAGGAATTGGAGGTTGCTGTGAGCTGTGATGCCATGGCACTCTATCCAGGGTGACAGCTTGAGGCTTTGTCTCAAAAAAAAACAAAACAAAAAAAAAGAAATTGTTAAAGAAGTATATCTTACTATTCACAGCCCAAGGCACTATGTGTTCAATACTGTAAAATGAAGAAAGGGAAGAGACTTAACTGGAATTGTCTCTAGAGGAAGCTTCCTTAAAGGTGGTAGATTTTAAAGTAGATGGCAGAAGATGGGCAAGATTCCCAAGGGAGGCAATAGGAGTGGCAAGATAACTTACTAAGGGTAGCAATCCACAAGTTAATGATTTAAAAGGGTGCATAGAAGGTCAAGTGGAAGGACTAATGGGAGAAGTAGCTTAAGAGAAAAGTTCTTTATAGAATTATAAAGAACTCTATACGCAGGTGAAAGGTAGGTCCCTTCTGAGTTCCCAATAAGTAAAACACTAGAATTTGGTTCCAAACTCCTTTGATTAAGGAATCAGCTTTACTGCCAAAGGTAACAATGGAAGGAGGGAGGAGCCAAGATGGCGGTCTGTAGCCAGCTTTCTGCAGACACTCCTGCCCAGAAGGAGAGTTAAAGGACAGAAATTTAGCGAGAAAGCCAATGGTTTGGAGCTGAGCCAAGAGACAAGGTCGAGGAACACACATCAACCCTGCTGGAGTGACCTACGACCCCACGGATACAAATAAAATGTACAGAGCACATCACCAAACAGACAGGAGTCCCCTCCCCCAAGGGAACAGCTCGCAGTCTACTCCATACTTCCATACAAACAAGCGAGCAGAGTTGCGATGTCCTCCCACTCTACCCCACGGGAGAGACCCTCTAAAAACTGGACCTCCTTCCCCTACTAGGGTGCCATGGCACTTTCCTGCCAGGCATAAAGCTGTATAAAACTGTATATATTCTCTACCTGCAAGTTGGAACTCTCAGCATTCCCCTCCACTCTCACCCTGAGGTCTGGAGATCTGTCCCCCATGGAATTCAGATTCTTGGACACTTTCTCGAGGAGTTTGGACAGGATGCAGGCTGCCGCTGGTCTGTGCTGTTCTCCCGGCTTGGGAGCAGTGAGGGGAGAGTAGGCCGAAAGGTGGCTGACCAAAGTGGACAGGCAGTCCCCTGAGGCACCAAGCTGAGTGCTGAGAAAGCTTTGCTAAATTTCGGCCACACCTGGCCCTCAGGGGATGACAGCTGAGGCAAAGGGTTGAAGCTCACAGACTGAGTCAGGACTAGTAGCAGCCCAGTGTCTCTTCCACAGGCCAGAAATTCTGCAAACTTGTTCTGTTCTATCAGCTTTTTCATCTACTTTACATCAATCAGGGACAGGGTTGGAACTGAGTGAATCACCCTAGCCCTTATCAAGTACCCAGGTTGTCAGGACTCACCTCCTCCCTTGCCAACACCAACATAACTGGTGGACTGGCTGAGGAGCCACAGAGCCCAGTGTAACCTAGGCAGGCACAAACCTCTAGAGCATCTGCTCATTGGAGGGAACTGGACCACAGCCCTTCAGGGTTACCAGAGACTTGGTGTGACAGAGGGGCAAGGTGGGGAAAGAAGCATCAACCTTCCCAGGCTAATTTACTGGCTGGGTAGGCTCTCCAGAGCTCACAGAACCCTGGAGCGAGTTATACTAAAGCTGCCAGCAGACTTCTGCTGTCTAGTTGCCAGATACTTTTCAACTCTTTGATTTGAGGTTGGTACTGGCTGGGACAATTGGCTCTTCAACTGGACCAATCACCCGAGGACTTTCCAATGCTGTACACTGGGTGTGTGGTAGTGGGAAGGTTTGATGTTCCTTTCCAATTGTTGTGGAATTGTTGTGGGGGGCATGGTAACCTAACTGCTGGTTTTCCTCCACAGCTCAGGATCCAACACAGAGTAACCAATTCTCTAGGGTAAGACAGAGACTAGCTAAAAATAAGACAGAGCCACTTAACCCCACCACCTTAAGAAGGCCCCCAGTTGAACAGGCAGTAGCAAAGTACAGGTTGACAAAACTCTAGGGGGAAAGGTACAAACAGCAGTCCCAGCTTACAGGCAAAGGAAGGACTGGTCAATCACTACTCCTAGAACCCCCAACCCAACTTATCCTTACCTACTCACCCAGCCAAACGGTGCAAAATATATATGAGGTGGAATCAGTGCAAAATCTCTGGAAACATGAACAAACAGTGTAGATCAACCCCCTCAAGGAAGAATTTGGTGGACACAAATGATGATCCTTTGCATAAACAGATGGCTGAGAAGTCAGAAATTGGATTCAGAATTTGGATTGCAAGCAAAATCAATAAAATAGAGGAAAAATTGGAATTAGAAATTCTGGGAGCATTTCAAAAATTGTCTCAAGAAGTCAAGAAATTCAAAGACCAAATGACCAAAGATTTTGACACATTGAGACAAGAAGATGCAGCCCTCAAAGATCTGAGAAATACAGTAGAATCCGTCAGTAACAGAATGGAGCAAGCAGAAGAAAGGATTTCTGACATGGAAGACAAAGCTTTCAAATGTTCCCAAACCTACAAAGAGCTAGAGAAGTGGAAGGCAAAAACGGATCATTCTCTCAGACAGCTTTCGGATAACTCGAAGAAAACCAATATTCGTCTCATAGGGATACCTGAAAACGATGAAGTGGTGTCACAGGGCCCAGAGTCTCTTCTTTATGAGATTATGAAAGAGAATTTTCCAGACATGCCAAAAGATTCTGAAATTCAGATAGCAGACAGTTTCAGAACCCCAGCATGACTTATCCTGAATAAGACATCCCCGAGGCACATTATAATGAAGTTCACTAAAGTTAATATGAAAGAGAAAATTATGAAAGCAACCAGACGCAAGAAATCTATTACCTACATGGGGAAGAATATTA
>CAUYON010083072.1:0-31231 GCA_963573935.1 Arctocebus calabarensis
TTATATAGTGATCAAGAAAATGCCATGAAGGCTATCTGTAACAGTATGATCAAAACATTTCTGAATGTATATGAATCGTGCCCTATGATTGCACCAATGTACAGAATTATGATTCAATAAAATTATTAAAAAAAAAAGAAATAGTAATATATTTGAAAGTACCAATGGCACAATAGATATTCCATAAATGGCAAGCCTATTTTTGGTAAGAAATACCGTGATTGAGGCAGGTCGGAGAGTAGATTAGCTCAAGGAACAATTAGATCTAGAATGATTAGGCCTAGAAGAGGTGGAAAGTTTTGCAACTTTGCAAAAGAGTAGCTGGGTAGAGCTTAGAGTATATGCTATTTGCAACTCAGTCAAATGTAGTCAAGCACCATGTGTGAAAAGAATACTACAGCTTTGCTGTATGATTCCCTCACTCTAAGGCTCTGGTGCTAATAGTCCAATTCAAAATAGAGGAAAGGGTCTGATTTATATCTCTGCTTCCTCATTCACTGAGAAGCGGGAACAATCACATGGAGATGTCCATAGGTTCCTATTGTCATATCTCCCTAATTCCTCACCTGTGTCCACACGCTGTACCTTTTTCCTATTATCCCAGATAAATTGACTGTTTTCTAGGAAGACTGGTCTCTCCTCTGTGCACGAGATCAGTACCGTTCACATATAAAACACATGTAAGCTTCCTACTATCCAGATTCCTGGGTGGGGTCTCACCAAAGAATCAGATTTAGCTGCAGGAAAAGAACAAAATAATTTGCATTTCTAACAAGCTCCCAGATGATGCTGACACTGCCACTTTTGGCTCACCCTTGGAGCAGAGTGCACTAGCTCTCTCATCTAATCAAAGACACCTCTTTTGCTTATTTCCTCTTTTTCCAACATTAAAATTTCTCCCCTTAATGGATCATTTGCATCAGCATACAAACCTCACTTCATATGTCCATTTTAAGTACAAAACAACAAAACTTTCCTAATCCTACTTTTTCTCCAGTCATTCCCCTATTCCTCACCTTCCCTGTACAGTTTCTTGAAAGAGTTGTTTATGCTCACCTGTTCCATTTCTGTCTTCCGAATTAGGTTTTAGCCCACACTTCTCACCTTCACCAACACGGCTGTTATCAAAGCTACCAATGACCTCACACTGCTAAGTCTGGCAATCAATTCTCAATACTCACCTTTCTTGATTTAGGAGCAGTGTTCATCAGTTTGACTTTCTCCTTCTCCTTTTCGACATAATTTCGTCACTTGGCTTCCAGGATGCCAAACTCATCTGATTTTCCTCCAACTTTCTGACCTCTCTTTCTCAGTCTCTTTTGCTGATTCTTCTTCATCTATATGCTAATGACTCCTAAATTCATTTCTTCCTGCCAGACCTTTCCTATCAATTCAGACCTACATATCCAATTATCTCCTTGACATCTCCACTTCGATGTTTAATAGACAGCTAAATTGAACATGTTAAAAAATGAGCTCCTGATATGGTTTTTCCCACCCCCTGAAAAGAAAACAAAGCAAAACAAAAACTCAAACTAATAAACAAAAAAAACACACACAGGTGCAGCCATTGTGCAGTCTTCACCATTGTGGGTAGGTTTCACCTTCAACGCCCTTCTCCACCCCTCCACCCACTGCCTCCACATCTCTTGTCAATTTCATCAGCGGCTCATCCAGTCTCTACTTTTAAAATACATCCAGCATTTATCTATTTTGTACCACCTTCATTGCCACCAGACGATATTCAAGCCACCACCATCTCTCCTCTGCCTTATTATTACACAAAACTTGTAATGACCTTTAACTATTTCAGTCCTTTTTTAAGCCTCCAACCAAAATAATCCTGTTAAAACATAAATCAGAATGCTATTTCAATGCTCAGATTCCCATCTCACTTGTGGTAAAAGTCATTGATCTTACTCTGTAAAGTCTTATATTATCTGGGTGTATCTGCTCTTATCTCTCTGATCTCACTTCTTCAGCTCTCCCCTTCGCTCACTCCTCTGTTCTCCTGGTTGTTACCCCCAAGATGCAGCTAAACTTCCACTCTGAGTCCTTGCACTGACCCTTCTCTGGTGGAATTCCAATAAGGTCTTTGCTGACCTCGTCACTCACCTGGTTGCTTCATCTTGTCTTTTCCCATTTTACTTTTCTTTTTCCTCCTGAAACTACTAAGCATGCTATGTATTTTATTTAGTCATCTTATTCATTACCTGTTTTATCCACCAGACGTCAAGTTCCATGAGATTGGAATGTTGCCTGTTCTGTTCATTGGGGTATTGGGGTATTCTCAATGCTTAAAAGAGGGCTTAGAATGTAATAGATTCACAATACACGTTTATTAAATGAATGAATAAATGAATACTTCACTAAGTAGTTTCTGGCCTTAATTTTAAAAAGAGACTGTTTATAATGTGAATTTTTACAATAGATCTTATTCTTGCAAAACAAGCTAGTATAATATATTCAGATGTTGCATTTTGCATGTGTGTTTTTACATGTGCATGAGGGTAAAGATAAGAATTGAAACCTTATGTTATGGTTACAATTGGTTTCCTTTCTAAATTTCAGATGCAGAATGCACTCTTGGTCTAAGCTGAGAAATGCAGGCTCCAGCTCCAACTCTATCTTCTCTTGATAAGCTTCAAAGGATCATTGGAGCTCTAAATAAGCGTGAGAGCCGTCTTCTCTTTCTCCTGTCTTTGGCTAATCAAGTTTGTTTCTAATAGCATAGGGGAGGTGGAAGAGACTGCATGTAGGTTATGAAAAGAAGAAGTTTTTCTTTAAATTTCACTATTCATGTGCATATCAAATGTCATATTGTACACATTAAATATATACAACATTGTTGTGTATAAACACCGACCAACACATACTGCTATGTGTAGATATACATACGCATACAATGCTGTGTATATTTAGTGTGTACATATGACATATAAAAAAATGGATTAGAGAAGGTAGAGACCTGAGTATCCACCCACCCAACTTTCCTTGGCAGTCAACAGGGGACCCCTCAGGGCTTCTAGAATTCAGTGCTTTCCCTTCTTGCCCTGAGGCTTTAGCATTGTCTTGAAAGTGCTCACTAATGAAAGAAGGAATTCGGCATGAAAAGCATTAGCAAACTTCTTTAAAGAAGGGATTTCTGTGCTCTCATCTTTGCCTCTTCTGCGAAGCTGCCTGATGCTCTGTGAGCCCAGGGGATCCTCAGTCGGCAGCTGTGGCTGCTACTTCAAAGGAGGAAAAAATGGATTTGTGGGGGAGGAATTCATATGCAGGGGGAACATTCCTTTTCCCTGAATTTCCACTCAAAATTGACAAAGTGGGAAAATATAAATCCAGGATTAGGCCAGAGGAAGGGGAGGCGGCAGCAGTGTGACAGACACCTGCAGCTTAGCCACTGCCTGGCTCTGGGTCTGAGATTGTTCAAGGGGGGAGTGCAGTTTCTAAACGCCCCTTCCAGAATGCAGTGCCACACTTAAGAGCTCTGCCTCCACCCCACAGTCCCATGTAAAAGTCGTCACCAGGTCTGACTTTACTGGATGATTGGCTGTGCGACCTCCCAGAGCGTCTGCATTCTCATATATAAATCAACCAGAGTAAGATAACCTAATTAGTTTGGCATTTGTGAGGCTAAAACAAACTGCTTCCTCTAATGCACTTATCATGTACAGGCTCAGGCATCTGATAAGCTCTCAGTCAATGTTAAGCATCATTATTTCTGCACAAAGATTTTCTGTATCTCTTCCCCCATTTTCATGGCACAAAGAATAGGGACAGATATTGTTAGTGATAAAGAAGGGAAGGTCATCACACTTTGGCGTAAAGAAATAATATAATGCCTTATCATTTGAGCTTTAAAAGCATAACATACTCATCTTTCTCAAATGGATGTTTCATAGGCATTGAGCCCCAGTAGTATTCTAGAAAGTGTGTAAAACATACGCATTCCACCGGCTTGGTTTGGAGCTTCTTATTTAAGTCTGTCAACTAGGCACTATTTTACGAAGTTTACATATACGAACTGATCTAGTCCTCACCCAAACCTGATGAGGTAGATATTGTTATTAAAACTAGTTTATAGACAAGGATCTGAGGCATTGAGGGGTTAAATACCCACAGTGAAATTGCACAGTTAGCAAATGGTAAGGTGAATATAGGAACCCCCATAATCACATTCTAGACAGTTTGTTCTTAGTGATGCTAGTTCACTCGCACACACACATTCGCACTCCCACTTGTATTTATACAATAACAATGTTACAACCAATGTCAGCTTCAAATGTTGTCTTTTTAAATAACTGGAATTATTTGATTGAAGTATGATCGTTTAGTCATTCAAATGGCCTCATTAGATGAATACTAAACGCCGAGCAGGACAAATCGAAAACAACGTGTCTTCACTTATTGGGTTGATCTTTGAATGTCACGGAGCAAAGCTCTCATCAGGGAGACACTGACGCTCAGGTGAGAATTTGGTCTCTGCTCCATTTTCATTGGAATCTAGTTTCAGCTTTTTCTAATTCACCGAACTCACTGGGGCAGACTGAAGTGTCAAATTATTGCCAAAAGCTTTTCTGGAAGAAATTGTTTAGGAAGAGAAATCTCAAAGAGGTTGGGAAATTGCCTGGCTATCAGGGAGCAGACTGTTTTGGTGGTAGCGTGAAAGAAGAAAATTGGATCTTCAAATGTGCAATTTTCTGAAAAGTTGTTATAAGTTGTTTCATAAGGCTTATCTCCTTCATAGAATTTGAAATGCATGTTTAGCAGGTACCAAAAAATGTGGTGGTAGTAAACAACCCCAAACATCAAAGTATGACATAAGATTACCATTGGAGCCTGCTTTTTACCAATTCACATGAACGGGAGGACATCTGAAGAGTGGGTTTTCTGCAGCAGCACAAGCTACACTGTTTGTCATCACGGCCCCTCATCAAATGGTCAAGGTCATTTTGTGATTTGAAAGCTCTGGGCAGACAAACATAGTTCAATATAAACATCAAAAGACCTGGACTTGCCAGAAGTCAAACACACTTTGTCATTGAAAGTGTCATGAGAGTTCTGCAGTTTTATATTAAATAAAAAAGGGTTCACAAAAGCAGTGAAAGCTGGATCATTAAAATAGCCACCTCGGAGAGGAAGCTGTTCATGCTTTTACCTCATTAAATTGCCCTGCTTTGTTTTGGGAGAATTAGGAACTATTAACCTTATAAAAACAGTTTTAAGAGGAATTTAGTAGAAATAACTCCCTCCATGAGCACTCAATCTAAAAGGGGTCCATCCAGCCTGGGCAACTCCATCTCTTAAAAGGTTTCCAGTGACATACATACAAAAGTTTAAACTAAAGAGCGGATAAGTAAAAGGAAAATAGGTAAAAGGTTGACCAATGTTACCTCTTGATTTTGAAATTGAGTAGTTGATTATTTTCTGCTTAATTTTTTTTCGTTCTTTTCACATTTTCCAAATTAATTATGTATTACTTTCTGTTGTCAGACGAATGTAAGTAGGAATATGTTATTACTCTCCTGTTGACCTTTAAAGGCTACACTCTATTAAATATTTATTAAGTGCATTCTTTGGGCCAGGGAACGGTACTATATTGAAAATTACATGATACAGGCTCCTTTTCTGGAATAATTTTTCAATCTGAGAATGTAATAGAATAAAAAATTATGCACATTAGTGCTTACTACTTCCAAATTTGTAAGCACCTCCAGGGAAACCACAGAGGAGTAAGAGAAAGGGGGTGGCAGGTCACTACCGTGTGGTGAAATGGCAAGGAAAAACTTCAGGGGAAAGATAAGGCTTGTGCTAGTTTTAAATGTTCAGCTCTTAATTTCTAATTCACTCCAGGAAGCTGACAGTCAAATTTCCTATGAGCCCTTGATAAGATAAAATGTTAAGTCATAAGGCATTTGGTCCCACGCCACAAATAGGAGAGATTTATATATGTTAGCTCTCCTTTTGTCAATAGACATTTTTTTACCCTTAGTACTTTATATTTTGACTCTTTTCACTAATAAAATAAAATGCCATAATGTAGGACGGGAGAATGTAAAGAAACTGTGAAAAGGAAGTGTTCGTTGTTATAATAGGAGTTTCCTTGAGAAGCATGCAGGCTTGAGACAGGAGTCAGATGTGCTGCAGGCAGTTAGGCAGGTCTGAGGGAGAAAGCCGACAGGATACACAGGAAATGGAAGTCACAAGAATGCGAATATTCTTAGCTAGGACAAATGTCACCGATGGGGACCTTTTAGTTATTTTACTTTAGCCGTATCATCTTTATCCAAGGTAAAAGAGAGGAGTTCCTTTCATTGAGTTGAAGTGACAGTGTTGCTAAATGATTGCCCTCATTAACATAGTAAAAATCACACCCACCAGTGCCCTGACTAGTGTACAATTGCCATAGCAACACCTGTAAGGTTAACACATAGTTACCCTGTAAGGTTAAGAAAGGGATGTGTAGGAGCTTTCCATCCCTTTCTCAGAAAACTCATGAATATTCCATTCCCAGTTTAGCATATTATTTATTGGCATTTAAAAAAGAGAACTTAACCCTGGGATAGCATTTTTCCTTCCTGGATCAGTCCACTCTTTTCCTTCTTCTAATAAACTCTGTTTTCAACAAACCTCTCTGCTTTTGCTGCTATCTCTGTCTGAACTCTTTTCTCTCACTCATGCCCCTACATTTGAATTCCTTCCTGCAAGAACCCTGTTCCCTAGTACAGGGGGACGTCTGTGTGAGTATGACGCTCTTGGAGGGACTTAGGTTCCTAAGAAAATATTTTCAAAACTGCATGCAGATATCAACAAGCTGTAGTCTAAAATCTAGTATTTACATATAACAAGTCATAAAGTAAAATTCAAAAACTTTAATTCTAGTATAGAAGCTTGTTGTTCTCTGCAAAAAAGATATAGGTGTATACAGCCCTACTATGAAGCAAATTTATATCTTTCATGTGAAGGCTACAACCCAATTATTGCACAAGAAGATGGGGAAAGGGGAGAGGGAGGGAAGGGAAGGGAGAGGGTGGGGGGAGAGAGGATAAAGAGTGAGATCACACTTGTGGTGCATCTTTGAAGGGTCAGGAGAAAACTACTAAATGCAGAACACAAATGTTTTCACACAGTAAATGAGAAAATCTCATGAATGTTACATTGAACAGGCGGATGAAAATATCTCAGATTGTATATGAAGCCTGCACACTGTACCCCATGATTGAACTAATGTACACAACTATGATTCAATAAAAAAAAAAAAAAAGATATAGGGACAGTTTATACAACATGAAGCGTGTGGGTATTTGCCAGGATTGAAAGTGGACTGACTTTGCAGAACATCCCTCAGCAAGTTCTTTCCCTTTCTTCCCTTTCTCTCTTCCTCTCTGTTCTTCCACCATGAGTGGGGAAAATTTTCCTTCTTGGAAGGCCGCATTAATTTAGCTGTAATCAAATAAGGCCTCATTCAAGAAACTTCAGTTAGATGTCCCTAAAAATGTACATTATTTTGTAAAAATATAACTCCTATGTACTTAATAATTTCAAAAAAAGAAAACTGTTTATTTATTTTAACTTTAAACTTTCAATGACTTTGTCGTGTCAGCTGTTTGTTACAAGGCGTTCAAATATGTAGTTACAATATGGAGGTCCACAGTGTCAGTTGTTGGGTAGGAGAATGTAGATTTACATCAATAGATGGTTGAAAATCAGGAAAGCATTTTTGGGGCATATTGCCAAAGGTGTGGGTATGCATTTTTTCCATATCTTAATTGGATCACCCTTAGCATGAAAAAATGACTTTTAACATGTCATCTACTTAAGAGCTCAGTCAATTCCATCTGTAGTTTTTCAGTTGCCTTGGGAATATGAACTAGGTGAGGCTGAAATGCTAATTTGAGTGTGATGTGATGATTCTCAAAGTCAGTGAACCTGTCATTGTGTTCTCCAATTAACAGGTCTATAACAGCTGAGTATTCTTTTTTTTCTTATTTTTTTTGTGGTTTTTGGCCGGGACTGGGTTTGAACTCACCCCTTCTGACATACGAGGCCGGCACCCTATTCCTTTGAGTCACAGGCACTGCCCACAACTGAGTATTCTTCAAATCACCCTGCCCATTAATGACCTGTATTAACTGGGGAAAATGTTTATCCAAAACTTAACTTTTTTTTTTTTTTTATAGCTTTTGGTTGGGGCTGGGTTTGAACCTGCCACCTCCAGTATATGGGGCCGGTATCCTACTCCTTTGAGCCTCAGGCACCACTCCAAAACTCACTTTTTAAGAAGTACTTTGAAAAAAGATAGTTTTTTTTGAAATGCCTGAGTGTTTTGCCACATATTGTATAGAGATTTAGTTTATCTTGCAAAGAAATACTTTGCAATGTCCAGTCATTTTGGTTTGACATGATATCACGCAGAAATGCTGCATTTCTATAGAAATCTTCTTTTAATAATTCACATTGCTGATTCTGTTCTTCATAAAATTTAACTATCTATTCTTACAGAGATAAAATTTTGCTAACACCTATCCTTGCAATAGGCAAGATTTTACAATAGGTATTAGCAGATTCCACTTTGGAATAATACGGCAAATCTCCATGAAGTAATTCATCATTAAACTTTAGTATGTTATGAAACTGATGATGCAGTGTTGCATTTGTATAAATGTAATTAAAAAAGCTTATGCCTCGTTGCTGATGTCACTTAATATAGTAGATTTAGCACAGATGCAAGTTACAGACACAATAAAAAAATGAGAGCATCTGGATCTGTTACTACTTTTTTATCTGTGCAATAAACCCTTCATGTTTTCCTATCATGGAAGGTGCACTATCTATACATGTACTCACTAAATTTCCCAAATTCAGTCCAATTTCATAACACCTTGTAAGTTGTGAAAGACATCTATTCCTCATGTTCTATTTACAAAAGGGTCCAAAGTGAGTAACTCTTTTAGAATGAAAATCTTCTATTATGATCTGAATGAAATATAAACCCTATGCTGAATGAGTAGTATCAATTGATTCACCCAAAGTGACTGCATGATACATATTTTCCTTTTTGAAGTATTGCATGAAGTGGTTCTGTTAAGTTGAAGGCTAATTCATGCTGCTGCTCAGTTAATGGTTCTCCTTGAAAGAGGCAGTTGATTATACTTTAAAACATTATCAGGGTCTAAACATCCTACAATGTTTATAGTGCTTTCTTTCACAATTTCAACATCACTGAATGGCTTCCCCCATTTCCCCTGAGTATATAAGTTATTTTATAAGTTGCTTCAGTGGCATTATTTCCAGGTCTTATTACTGCTTTAAAGAATTGTTTTTGTTTTTACTTTTCATCTTTTAATTTTTGCAATGCAATTTTTCACGTCTCTCCTCCTAACTTAAAATATTTGAGTGTTATAATACTGATGAAAACTGAATTTCTTTAATGTTGATATTGCAGTACTATAAAGCAAGAAAATTATTTTATCTTTAGCAGAAACAAGATAATATTGCAATTTCTAATCCTCACTATGAAATCTGCTTTCTTCCTTCAGCATTCTCTTGATGTTCTTTGACATGATGGGCTATTAGGGAGAACTAAAAAATACCATCGAGGAGCTGTGTAATTATTCACAAAGTCCACTTCCAACACAAACACACTTGTACTGTTGTCAAGCGCTGATAAGGCACTAGCATACTCACCCTCATAAACTTGCGCCAACCAGCCTTTTGCCCTAGTGGTGCCAGTTGGGCAGGGAAGTTAGAACAAATCCTTATTGTAACAGCAATCAATTTAGCCCTTATGGCTTACTAATGTTCTAATTGTGCTGGTCAATCTGGAGGGTTATTTCATTGAAACTTATTTTATTGTTTTCTTTCTTTCTTTCTTTCTTTCTTTCTTTCTTTCTTTCTTTCTTTCTTTCTTTCTTTCTTTCTTTCTTTTTTTTGTTTTTTGCCATAGTCTCACTCTGTTACCCTGACTGGAGTGTAAAGTAATCTGGCATCAAAGCTCACAGCAACCTCAAACTTTTAGGCTTAAGTGATCTTGCCTCAGCCTTCCAAGCAGTTGGAACTACAGGCGCCTACCATGATGCCTGGCTAGTTTTTCTATTTTTAGTAGAGACCAGGTCTTGCTCTTGCTCAGGCTGGTCTCTTGAATTCCTGAACTAAAGCAATCCATCTGCCTTGGTCTCCCAGAGTGTTAAGATTACAGGTGTTAGCCACCAGGCCTAGCTAAATATAAATACATTTTAAATACATAAGAGTTTGTTTGAAGAATAGAGTTTGATGTGCTACCTTTTTAACAATCTAGTTGATGTCGAAGGAACTGGCAAAGGATTGACACTTTGGGTAGAAGGAGACACGAAGTCGACTGAGTGAGTGTGGACAGTCAAAGGGGGGCACAACCTAAGTGAAAGGGGGTGTGAGGTTAGTGGAGGGGTCAAGGAGACCAGCTCTAAAAGAGACAGGAGAGTGAATATTGCCTAAAAACACATGTGCTTCTTACCATGCAGTGGGTTCTAGAGTTCTTACCATCCAGAAATATTTGTTAATAGAAAATAGACATTTAATAATAATTTATTAAATGAGTACTAACATTTCTTAGAAATAGAGAAAAATGGCTCGGCGCCTGTGGCTCAACGGGCTAAGGCACCAGCCATATACACCTGAGCTGGCGGGTTCAAATCCAGCCTGGGCCCACCAAACAACAATGGTGGCTCCAACCAAAAAAAAAAAAAAATGGCTGGGCGTGTGGCGGGCGCCTGTAGTCCCACCTACTTGGGAGGCGGAGGCAAGAGACTCGCTTGAACCCAGGAATTGGAGGTTGCTGTGAGCTGTGATGCCATGGCACTCTGTCCAGGGTGACAGCTTGAGGCTCTGCCTCAAAAAAAAAAAAAAAAAGAAAGAAATAGAGAAAAACTATAGTTGAAATTTTATCTTGAAACAAAGATGAGTGAAAAAATAAATTATCTTATAATTATGAGGAAATATCACAACTATGCATTAACTCAGCATGAATAAAGAAGGGGAGTGCTCATTTGCACGTACGTGTTTATGTAAATATTATTTTAAAAGTCACATTCTTTTTCACATAGCCATAATAAAGACTTAGTTTTGCAAAAGTCTTCAAAGTCTTCCTTCTTGTTTTTTTCAGAACCACTTTTATTCCTATGATAACCAAATCACTGTCTTTTGAAGAGCCCTTCCCATAAGTTCTCTAATTGTTAAAGGACATAAATTACTGTTTAGTAATTTCCTTACATTTGGTCAGACCAATTCTCTTACGGAACTTTCATCAATATCATAAAATCATCATGTCTTATACATCATAATAATTTCCATTATATTTGCAACAAATAGCATTAGAGAGTTACAATACCCAAATATCAGTGGCTGAAGATAGATTTCACTGTTAAATAGCGAGGCCTATTTTAGTGAAAATTAAAGTGATTCATTAAATAAGTGACCATATAATCATGAATATTTCTGTTTTTTGATGGGTTTTGCTGCTTCACCCATCCTCAGAAAGGCAGAACTTGGGTAACACATACTTGCATAACTATAATACAGGGTTGGCTAGAGGTTCAGACAGAAAAGACAGTCACCTGTATATTCTGATTTTTTGCATAGGGATGGTAAAGAGAGAAAAGCATGAAGCTTTCACATAATTCACTCATTTTAGGGAAGGATTCTATTAACTGTATGTACAAGAGTTAATGCATCATGTTCTTGGCAGCACAGAAATTTGAAATGCATTAGTTTGATTTAATTAGATTCCCATCTGTCAGGAAGAAGATGATCAGGAAATATTCATATCTGTATCACCAGGTGTTGCCAAGAGGTTATCAATGCTAGAGTCTCAGCAAAGGCTCCAGATAGTCAGAAAGCCCCATGGACGTTGAATCCATAGCAGTTTTTGGAAACTGAGAAAGCCTGAAAAATCAGGATTGACAGTTGAACAAACATAAAACTATATCCTTGTGGCAGTAGGTCAGGAGGTCAAGATACCAGGATTCTACTCCTAATTCTCCATTTGAGGTTAGCAGCATGACATACTTATTTTCCTTTGCCACTTCAACATTCTCTTGACTGTGTGCATAATGTTAAGAGCAAGGATTTTGAAATCATAGGTTAGAATCCCAGGTTTGTGATCCCACGTAAGCTAAATATTTTTTTTTGAACCTTCTTTTACTGAACTTTAAATTAAGGAAATAGAATATCTACTGATGAAGTCCATCTGATAAGGAACTCTAAGGACAAGTTGAAGTTAGATTTATTAACTTGTATCAAGCAAGATTGCACAGCAGGGAGCCATCAAGCATCTTATCAAACAAAAGAAGAAACAAGGTTAATAAAAGGATGGGAGAAGGATGAGGTTTAGATAATATTTAAATAAAGCGGGATCTTGATAGCACTGAAAAAGAGCAAAGTACTGTGTAAAGAGGTCAACATCAGGCTTGAGGTGAGCTGTGGACTCTGGATTCTGTTTCCTTGGAAACTACAAAGGTAAGATAGATATTGAATATTGTATCTGAAAAACCCTTATCTGAAGCTTTGCACCTGAGTTGGAAATTGCGGCTGCTTCTCGGTGATTGAAATCCTCCAGGCAAGAGTAACTTGTTCCATTTTTCACTGATCTGATTTTAAATGCCAAAGTTTCTAATAGGCTGACTTTAGAGAACAAAGTGTCTCAGCATTTTATCCTTTGGTAAAGTAACAAAAGCAGTATTTAGAGGCTTACTTTATAGCTTGTACAAGTAAAATGAGGCAATGTACATGAATTGCTGAGTGCAGCGTCTGTCTTACGAGCAATAGTTACTGTTATTGTTGTTACTATTATTATCGTTCAGCTTTCCTTTCACATATAAACCTCCCATAATAAAATTGACTGCGAATTGAAATGCCCAATCATTAATCACTGAAAAGGACAATTTTGAAAACTAAACCAGCCAGCAAATGGTTGATATTCATTGTCTTGACCCTAAGCACCCCAAGCTTTGAACAGTAGTCTAGAGGCAGCACAATCACCCAGTCTTTGATAATACAAATTCCCAAACCCTACTCACATAAATGCCATTTAATGAATAGGATCAGAGGAGCACGCATTTGCACTTTTCTAAAGTTTCTGCTTTTGATGTGCAACCACATTTTAGAGATACTCATACGACAGAATGAACCTGGAGAAGTGTCACAGTACATATATTGTTTTCAGATGGTTAGGAGTGAAGGTTTAGACTGGAGTATCAGAGAATCTGGCTTCAAGGTTATCTAGTGCAGATTTCACCGAGTATTGGAACACCCATTATAATATCCCTGAGACACTGATTTTTCAACTTAAATGCCTTTGGCATTAATAAAAATCAATCCTATGCCACTAGATGCTTTGATTTAGGATCTTTCCAATCATAAGTGAGTCCTTGTTACACATATGTCCCATCCACTGTTCAGTGCTGCTTCTGTAAGTGCTAACAGAGAAGTCAACTTCTCTCTGTTACTCAATGGCCCTTCAAATACTATAGTGATCAAGAAAATGCCATGAAGGCTATCTGTAACAGTACGATGAAAACATTTCTGAATGTATATGAATCATGCCCTATGATTGCACCAATGTACTGAATTATGATTCAATAAAATTATTAAAAAATAAAATAAAAATAAAATAAAAATAAAAAAAAAACAAAGTGGGGAATGTGGAAGCTGCAAAGCTCTGAAGGCCCAGCTGTGGAAATCACACAGCATCACTTCTGCTTCCATTGTTTTGGTCAAAATAGATCAAGGGCCAGGTTCAAGGGGAAGGGAAATAGATGCTGCCTGTCCATGGGAGGAGCACACAGTGATCTCTGTGCAATGTGAGAAGGCTTGTATCACTGTGCTGTTTCACCCTCTTGGCTCCCCTCTGTCCCAGTGGCCTCCAGGGCTATGACCCCTGCCTGCCTCTCCAGACCTCCCCACATGCTCCTCACCACCTCACTTGCAGTGCCAGACCCACTGGCCTCCCTTCAGTTCCTCCGTCATGTTAAGCTCTTCCCACCTCGAGGCCTTTGTATCCGCTGCTCACTCTCCTGGAGGTGACACTCTTCAGGTGTCAGCAAAAATGATAGCATCTGATCTCCTTTTCCATTTAGCCGGTCAGCAAATATTTATTGTGTGTGACTACGTGCTGGGCACCCATTAAAAGTAGATCTCTTCTTATTTTATGCTTCAGCATCTTTCCCCATGTTTTGGCTTTAACTAAAGCCTGTAATGATCTCGTTTTGTTCATTCCTTCTGTTCATTGTCTGTTTTCCCCTCTCAAATGAAGGCAAGTCTGTCTGGCCAGCCATGGCTTCAGAGTCCACCACAGGGGAAATAATCAATATGTAGGTGTTGAACGGATGAATGCCACTTACTTAGCCTTGTGACCTTGGCCAAGTGACTAGACCTCCAGGCTCAATTTCTCCATTCATAAACACATGGTTAGTCACAACTATCTACCCCATGGGAGTATAGTCGGGATAAAGCTAAGAATAAAAATAAAGGCCAATTTGGCTCAGCGCCTGTGGCTCAACGGGCTAAGGTGCCAGCCATGGACACCTGAGGTGGCAGGTTCGAATCCAGCCCGGGCCCGCCAAGCAACAATGACGGCTGCAACCAAAAAATGGCTGGGTGTTGTGGCGGACACCTGTAGTCCCAGCTATTTGGGAGGCAGAAGCAGGAGACTTGCTTGAGCCCAGGAACTGGAGGTTGCTGTGAGCTGTGACGCCACAGCACTCTATCCAGGATGACAGCTTGAGGCTCTTTCTCAAAAAAAAAAAATAAAAAAATAAAAAAAATAAAGGCCAGTCTCAGTGGCTCACAACTGCAATCCCGGCACTCTGAGAGCCCAAGGCAGGTGGATTGCTTGAGCTCACATGTTGGAGACCAGTCTGAGCAAGACCCTGTCTCTACTAAAAATAGAAAAACTAGCTGGGAGCTGTGGTGGGCACCTATAGTCTCAGCTACTCAGGAGGTTGAGGCAAGAGGATTGCTCAAGCCCCCAAATGTGAGGTTGCTGGGAGCTATGATGACGTCTGGCACTTTACCCAGGAGGACAGAATGAGACTCAGTCTCAAAAAAAAACAAAAAAAGAAAAGAAAGCATTTTGCATTGTTTGGCATGTGGCAAGTCCTCAGCAAAATGTTACACTGTTGTTATTTTATTAAGGCAAGGTGTAGGCTTTGCTGTGGTTGAGCCACCATGGGGAGAACCACGGCTGCTTCCCTGTCACATCTCCAGCACCTAACACAGTGTCTGGCGCTAAGTGAATATTTGCTAAACAAATGAGTGCTGAATGGCCTGCGTTGGCTGTATCTTCTGTCCCGTGGTATGACATCCTTCTGGCTAACGTCTTACATTACCCCCTCATGTCTTCTGTAATTCACACTCTAGAAATATCCCCCAGCAGATGGATGGCTCTTCCACTGTGGAATTGTCTGGTTGCCATGTGACCTGGTCAGTACATCACTGCCCCCTCAGAAGGAGGGTGAGGAGGGAGCTGAGTGTGTTTTCTTCTTGCTCAGAGTTATTAGTAGTTTAAAAAAGATAGTAATCATCATTTACTGAGTGCTTCTGTGTGCCAAGTACTGTTACTGCTTTTTGTATATCAGTTAATCAGGCCAATACACTATTGCCTGGACTAATGCTCAGAGAGGTTCATTAACAAGGTCCAACAGTTAAGAGATAGTTGATTTTGTGTCCAACCTCTTGTCCGTCATATCATGCCGCATTCCCCTCCATGGGCTCTGTAAACTCATCTGTTCTGGTCCTTTGCCTGTTGCCCTGGGGCAGGGTCAGCTTCATGGGCCTATAAGCTGTCCAGTCACACAGGGCTCCATACTCAGATACTCCAACCAAAAAAGCTTGGTTTTGTGTTCTGTTGTCACCATCTTGAAATCCTTGAGATTCTTAATGCTTTTTTAAGAGGGGCCTCTCATTTTCATTTTGCACTGTGCCCACTTCCTGCAGCAGGGCTGGTCCTCTGGGGGGATGGGGCAGGCACGCACTCCTCACCAGGGCCTCTGCCCACCTCCCCAGCCCACTGGGGCTCATTGCTGCTCTCCGGAGGTGGCAGGGATGTTTGCCCACCTGAACACCCTCATGCATCCCTCCACCCTGGCCCAGGCACAGACTTCTCTCCCGCTTTCTGGGATGCCAACCCCCACTCTGATACTGCCACCTCCTCCGCACGCACAGCGTGTGTAAATGTTAAGTGCCGCAGAGGGCAAACAGCTCAGGAAGCCCTGCCGCCTTTCCATTTACCTTCCCCTCCGGTCAGAGATCAGCCAGCCCAGGAGACGCGATGCAAATTTCAGCCACACCAAGGAGCAACACCCGGGCGGCCTCAGAGGCTTTGGCAGCAGGAGCAGGGGCCAGACTTCTTCCTTTTGGAAACTGAAGAGAACCCTTTGTGGGAGGATGAAGTTTGGAGCAGACACTTTAATCCAGGGATGTTTCCCCAGTTCTACAGAGCACATATTAATCAGGCGCCCTTTTATTGTGGGTCATGACAATTTCTCTCACATGTGTTCGGACTTGCACCTTCTCAGGTTAACTCAGCTGGGCTTCAGCATACTCTTCAGGGTTCCCACATTCTGCTGGACAGAGGGAGAAACTGAGGCTCCGTGGTGGGAGTGGCTTCTCCCCCGGTGCTCTTTACCTGTCCCAGGCACATCAATTCGAGAAAGGATAGAGGCTGGAAATGGGGCCAGGGAGAGAGAATTTAGATAAATGCTTATTCCCTGATGATTTGGGTTAATCGAGTGGCCTGTCTCAGCACTGCGCAGTGTTTTTAGGGGACGAATATTCTAGAATACTCCTCTACAGTTGGACAGTGCAGGGAGGGGTTAAGGAAGAGAGAAAGTAATGGATGGGAAGGTGTCTGGTAGAGTGTAAGTGCTTTATGCGTAGGAAGGCGTGTTATTCTTAAGAAGAGCAAGTTCCCAGCAAACAACATTTTCAAAGGTCAGTGGGGAAAGGAAGTGTTTTCTTTCTGCATCTTCCCTCCTGTGACTCTCTCCGTGCCTCTGTCCATCTCTGCACGTGCACGCCCCTCTCCAGCGGGATCTCTCTTGGTCTGTCCTGCTGTCTCTTCCATCTGTCTTTCTCTCTCATCCCCAGGTCTGGCTGTCTGTGATCCCAGGCTCTTCACCATCCCTCCCCCCATTCCCCTGCCCTATGCTGTTTTGGAAGCTGCACACCCCTCCCCCTACCCTCCAGTCCCTGAGTGATTTATGGACCCAGCTCTGCCCAGGCAGTGCTGAGCGGAGCCAGTGCAGTTCCCAGAGCTGTTTCCTGTGAGGCAAGCTCTGCCCTCCATCCCCAGGCAATTGTCTCTGGACATAAGAAGTGGCGTCCGTTTTCTCCTGATGCTGTGCGCCCGACCCTGCTACCCGCTTGCTCCCTGCCCCTTGGACTTCCTGTGCTCACAGACGGACCCCAGGCTCTGAGTTCCCCTTTCCTTATTTGGCCCCATCTGTCCAAGCGCTGTCTTTCCAAGTCTCAGATGCAACTTTGGGCTCTGCCACACGTCTCTGTTCTAGAGTTTCCATCTCTCTCTCTCCCTCTCTTTCTCTCGCTCTTCCCTTTTTTTCTCCCACCCCCTCTTCCTCTCTTCCTCTCCCTGCCCCCTCTCTCTGTAAGTCTGTCTCCATCTCTGAGCTTGGCCTAGGCCTTGTATTCCCGTCTCTCTCTCTGGCTATGCCTCTGTCTCCGCCTGCACCTCTTAGTATTTCTGTTTCCGTCCCTCCCCAAAGGAGCACACAGCATTTGAGTGACGCCAAGGTTGCAAGGACAGCCCTCCAGCATGTTCTGTGAACCAGATTGCCCTCAGACAGCTGGGGCCTGACCTGGGACCCTGGGCCATGCTGGCCCACCCCTGCCCCCCTTGTCTTTCATGTCATGTCGAGGAAGTTTCCTGAACTCCCGGTGACACTGCTGTCAGGGCCCGACTTACCAGGAGAGCATGAATAATTAAAAGCTGTAGCTGAGGCTTGTTCCGATTTAAGCTGTATTAGTGTTGCCAACTGTCCTGACCCATTTAATATTCATGCCATTCTTGGCTCTTTTAAAGAGAGGGAAGTTTGCTACCTGATTTAAATTGCACCTGTCAGTTTCGATTAAAGATCAGGTTGACCACAGTTGCAGGGAAATTAAATGAACATTCTCTTAAGCAATATCATAGAATTTAATGTAGCAATTAATATCTATTGCAATGTGCTGCCACTGCTGGCTGCTGGAAATGGTGTGTGGGGCTCCTGGGGGGAGCTGCCAGGGCCCCAAAGTCTGGAGTTTCTAGAAATGTGACCCCAAATGGGCATGATCTTTAGCTTCCTTCTCTAAGGGAAGCAGAAAACACAGATTATAGCTGTTGTTCTTTAAGGCTTGGGGTCTATCATGCAGTCTGTTGTCCAGTGCACATTTGGGGAAACCGAGGCATGGACATCAGAGACTTGCTCAGGGCCGGTTTTGATTTGTTACAGGAGTGGAGCATTGGATGGTGGGAGGACCATCCCCTCAGGGCCAGAAGTGCTCGGGGCGGGGGGGGGGGTACAGGTGCCGTATGTAGATCAGCAGGAAGGCAGGCAGATCAGCGGGAAGCACCTCTGAGGACCTGCAGAAGCAGAGGTCACTTAGCACTAAGGGAGACAATTAGGTTTCAGGATATGGGCTGACTTTCGTGGATTGATGAGTGGGTCCTACCTAGAGAAGGACCTGATGGTATGTCCTGATCAGATAGCTGCTCTGCCATGGGCCTGGCAAGGGAAGTGGTATATGAACGTGCTCCCTGCCTGCTGGAGGCAGGGTGCCGCGTAGAACAGGCATGTGACTGTGTCTCAGCCTCGATTTCCTCATCCAGGACATGGGCCAATAACCTATTCCTGAGAGGGCCAGTGTGAGGGTTAAATAAAGTGAGTCAAGGCAAGCTGCAGGTTCATGAAAGTCTGTGGCACACAGGGGTTAGGAATGCAGGCTGGACAGTGGGGCAGGCTGGGTTTGAGTCTTGGGTCTGCCACTTAGTGGGTCCACATCCTTGGGCAAAGTAACCTTTCTGACTCAGTTTCCCCATCTGCAAAATGTAGACAATACCTCACCTCATAAGGGTTTGCACGGAGGTTAAATATGTTAACACATGTAGAGTGCTCAGAGCAGGGCTTGGCTCCCAAGGGTTCTATGAATATTTGCTGCCATGGATGGGATGGCGGGGACTCAGTAGACAAGTAGGATGGCGATTTGTTGTTGCTAGTATTTATTATTATTGCTACTAATATATCATACTATATGGCTAACACTATATACATAAGTATATAAGACATTGGTTTATTTTCTTCTGTTCAGTTCATCTGATTTAGACAAAAGCTATACATATCTTAGATATATATTAAGAATATAGTAAAATAATACCAGTGTTTGTACCCCAACCTAGAAACTAGAGCATTCCCAAACCACTGACACCCCGGGGTGCTTCCCCCTGATTATAATCCCCTGCTCCCCACCAAGAGTGGCTCTCTGAACTTTGCCTTTATCATTCCCTTATTTTCTGGGAAAACATACCATGGGTGGGTTCTCATAAATAAACCAAAAAGTATTTATTTTGCGACTTCTCCCCTCAATCTTGTTTCCAGGATTCCTTCCAGTTTTTGTGTGGCTCCGGCGTAGGGCTGCACAGTATGGATATGATGCACCTTTTCATCCAGCGTGGGGTTTTATAACCTTCATGGCTGTGGGTGTTCCTGCCGGGCTCTCCAGGTGCTCATGGCCAGTGCATCTCTAAGATGTGCACGTGGAAGGGAATCACTCACTGGGGCCCTGGGCACAACAGCCTGACGTGTTGTCCAACCCTTCTGCCCCCTCTCCTGAAAACGGAGCACCCTGTAGTTGGGGTAAGGTTTGACACTGTCAAAAATACATGTCTCATGCAAACATCACAATAACTATGAAAGATGATTATTGTTTTATCTAACAGATGAGGAAGCTGCAATTTGGTGAGATCAAATGATTTGCCCCAGTTAGCCCATAAGGTGAGTGGCATAGCTGACATTCAAATCCATCTTGTGCCCAGGAGTTCATGTGGTCAGCAGACGGGGGGAGAAGGTGCCCTCACATCTTAAAGATGGGAGCCATGCAAGAGTCAATACATATAGCAATACATATAATACATATGTGTGTGCGTCCCTCTGCCACCCAACCCTGTGCTGGAGATGAATACTAAGGAGACATTTGGGCACTGTGTGACACAGGCGTGGCCTCAAAGGCATCCTCTAATTTATTATATAGGCTCCTGCCTGAGGAGTGACTGAGAAGGCAGAGGAATGGCCTTTAGAGTTCAAAGCGAGTGGATACAGATGCTTCCAGCATGGTCTGGGGAAGAGGGCACCCTATTTGATCTGTGTAGGAGATCCCAGGATGAGTGTGTGGTGATGGGACTGTGTGTGTGTGGAGGTGGGGGGAGTCTCATGCCGAGACTTTTTAAGATCCGTTTCTGAACTCTGGAGCCAATTCCAGGGTCCCAAGTGGTTTCAGATAGAAATTCTGTTTCATTCCATTTACATGTGACCGTGGGAAAAGATAGAACTGGGCAACTGACCCAGGGTTCTGCTTGGCTTGACAGTTCTATTTCTCACTGCAAAGTGAGAAATTGGCTCCTGTGAGTGTGATTGAGCAGGGAGGGGTTCTGAAACTTCAGGGAGAAGAAGAATCACTAGACTACTTTCCAAAATTATAAATGCCTGAGTTCTTCCTGGCATCTTCCAGGTCTTCAGAGGCCAAGCTAAGAATGTGCAGGTCAGCCAAGCTCCCTGGGTGATTCTGATGCTGGAGGTTCTGACCACACTGGACAAACAGCATACATGTGCTGAACTGACGTGGTCAGGGGAGGCTGGTCTGCCACATTAATCGTGCGCTCTGACATCTCAGGAGCTCAACACAACAAAGGGCAATTTAGTGTCACATTGTGATATGAATGGTGTAGACATGCTTGGAGCTTTCCTCCGAGTAATAACGCAGGGATCCGGGCTCCTTTTGCCTCACCATGCTGCCATCCTCAATACGTGGCCTCTGGGGTCACTGATGAAGGAGGGTGGGTAGGGGTTGGGGGGATTGGCAAATCACTACCCCTAAGGGTTTTATGGTTTGGCCTAGAAGTGATGTATGTGCTCCCAACCCTTTGTCTAGAGTCCAGTATGGCCCCAAAGGAACTGTGAGGGAGGCTGGGAAGTATTGTCTTCTTTTGTACCCAAGAAGAGGAAAATGAAATGGGATTTAGTGGCCACACAGCCTTGTCCTTCTCACAGAGCTTGATCTACTCTGGGTGCATTAGTAATACCAAGTTTCTGTACCTTTGGGGCCACAAACAAGTGACTAGCCTGCTTTTGGAAGTCCCTGCCAGCCCCTCTCCTATGTCTCTTGGCCCATTTTGAAAGAGGTTTCATGTCCTCGTAATTAGATTGGTCACAATTCACAGCCCATCCTGTCCATCTAGTTATGGACTGGCCTGTGGGACTCATCCTTGGTTGAGTTCAATGTTGGTTGAAGGGGATGCATTGGAAATAAGTTCTGAATCAAGTAGTGAGGTCTGCCACGGGATGGAACTGGCCAGTGATTGCGTAAATGCCACACATTTGCCGTCCTTGTCATGGCCATAGTATTAGGACTGAGTCCGACTATATGTAGCCCATCCCCTCTTGTATAAGTTCAAGTCTATCCTGCTGGGGAAAGAGTTAAGATTGGATTTGGAATGGCTTCCAGCACATAATCAAAGAGCCACAACTATTAGCTACAATCCTAGTCCTCTGCCCATCTTGAGTGGCTCTCTGAACTCAAGCTGGTATCTGTATCCTCTCCTGGTAATGTTTTTTGCAGAGTTAAATACAAGTTGGTAGGTGTAGGCTGATCAACACTGAATAGAATGGTACACTCACCTTGCTCTATCTACACATGCTACTTCTAGTAATACAACGAAAGACTGTATTAGCTCTTTGGTCACACATCACACTAGTGATACACATTGATCACTTTTCTAAACCTCACAAATCTGTCTCCTACAATTATAACCAAACACTGAGTCTCAGCCCCCTTGTCTTTGTTCAGATTTTCTTTACCTCAGATTGGGATTTTTGCATTTACTCCTGTGTTATTTCATCTTGTTCAGTTCACCTTCTAGATCACCAAAACCCTCTTTTTTGTATGTCGTGAATGCTCTTTTGTCTGCTCTTCAATTGAGTTTTCATAGCCGGTGTGAAGCCTATGTGAGCTTGCAAAGAAACCCAGGCTGAAAGAATAACAATCACAATGGTCTACCCAGCTCTTGCTATATGCCTATTACTATGCACGTAACATACATGATCTTCATAATAACTCCATGAGGCACCTATTAAAATCACCACCATTCTACATCTTCAGTCCCAAGACCTAAAGGGTAGAAAATGATAGGACTGGAATTTGAATCAGGGTCTATTTGATGCCAGAGTAAATGCACTTGACCAGGGTATTGTACTATGAGGGGAGAAGGCAGATCACCCCAGAACCTGGCACAATACTGGAGTTTCTTAGCTGCAGACAGAATCTACACCAATTGCTTTAAATAGAAAGGGATTTATTACAGGGATTGAGCAGATCTCAGAATTGCTGGAAAGGTCAAGAAATAATACTGTTTATTATTATTATTATTTTATTTTATTTTTTTTGTAGAGACAGAGTCTCACTTTATCGCCCTGGGTACCTCCAGCTCTTGGGCTTAAGCGATTCTCTTGCCTCAGCCTCCCAAGTAGCTGGGACTACAGGCGCCCACCACAGCGCCTGGCTATTTTTTTGTTTTTGCAGTTCGGCCGAGGCCGGGCTTGAACCTGCCACCTGGTATATGGGGCCGGCGCCCTACTCGCTGAGCCACAGGAGCCACCGCTGTTTATTATTATTAATAACGATTCTAGTGTTTATGGTGCAACCCCATGGCCACCAACCTCTATTACTCAGAACTTATGACCAGGGACTCAACAGGCATGTTTGCTAAATCTTCTCTGGGAGACCCCACAGCTACTAACTCATGGGGCTCCCTTCCAGTTTCCATGTCTCACCTGGTCTATCTGCTTGGTGACAGTACTGCTAGGTCACAGTACAAACCTGCTTAGCAGAGAGTATCAGAGAAATGTAGCTGTTGTTCTCTAGTCTCTATTGGGCAACAGGACATATGAAAGGGTCACAGTATAGTACCTACCGTATTTGAGAACGTCTGGAAATTTGAGGAAAATCCTGGGATCCTGACATCTAAATATGCCCTTACTCAGCTCACGGGTCCCTTCTTTTGTAACATCTGCTCTGACCCTGTACGCTGGCTTACTCATCCCTCTATGGCCTTGCAGGATCCTTTGCACTCACCTCTGATGAAAACGACCATGCTGTATTCTGTTACGTCTCTCTCTGCCCCTCTAGCCTGAGCCTTCCTCAAGGCCAGGACCATGTGTTTTATCCACATCTGACATGCCAATCACTCCGTCTGGCAGGCAGGAGGTACCAACAGGCCTGTGTTAGAAGCAGGGTGAGTATATGGGTGTCTATAGAAGACTCTCCTACCCCAGCTGTTTTAGGAAGTGTACATCCTGCAGGGAAGAGCGTGGAAGGACGCTGCTCTCTGGGAACAAGGCCAATGCCGAGATTTGGTCCCCCCCTCCCAGAAATGTATTTATTACTTACTGTGCCCAGCATATTATCTCACTCCTTGGGAATCCTGGAGCAAAGTAGAAAACACAGAGATTAGCCTGCCTCAAAGCATCCTAGAAGACTGTATTGAGCTCATGATGGGTAAGGGAACCATAGGTCTAGATACCCTAGGGCCAGCCCACGAGAAGGACCTTCATGAAGAGTGGGATTGTCCCCAAGTGCTCATCAATACTTGAGTGGATTAATAAAATGAGGTATATGTATACCATGGAGTACTACTCAGCCATAAAAAATGATAATTAGTATCGTTTTTGACAACCTAGATGGAACTAAAAACCATTCTTCTGAGTGAGGTATCACGAGAATGGAAAAACAAATGCCACATGTACTCGATACTAAATTGGATCTAGTCTATCAACACTTACGTGCACATATGGAAGCAAAACTCAACAGGAACCAAGTATGTGGGAGGGAGGAGGAGGGGTTGGGACAGTTAACACCTAACTGGTACAATGCACACATCCACGGGCAAGGAACACTTATAACTTTAAGTCAAAATGTACAAAAGCAAATTATGTAACCAGAACACATACACCCCAAGTTATATTCTGAAATTTAAAAAAATGAATATTAATAGAAAAAGGGTGGGATTGTCCAAATCTCTTCCTCATTTGCGGCTCTGTTCCTGGTCAGGCCCCTCATGACTGTGACTCCCTGCATCCCATGGCAGGCGGTACAAACCGTTATCCCAGGGAGCATGAACGCTTGCTTCTGGGAGTCCTACCCGGTGTTTATCTTCCTCTTATGGGTCTTTTCTATGCACTGGTACCTGTCTAGGTTCTTGGTTGTGAGTGACAAAGACACAACTTCAAAAAATAACCAAAAGTGGGGACTTTATTCTAAGACTGATGTGAATATTGAAGGGATACAGGAAGCTTGGTCTTTGGGAGAATTGGAACCAGATTCTCTCTCTCACCACCACCTCTCTTGCCTGCCACCTCTCTTGTTCATTCATTTTTATGTGTTAGCATTATTCCCTCTGACCAATTTCTTCCATTGTCAAGAAGTGACCATTGTCAAAAGTCCAGGCATTGCACTTCACAGATCCACCACCAAAGAGGACCAGCCCCTTTTCCCTTAGAGCTGGGTCCAAAATTCTCAAGGAAGACTTCTGCCTAGCCCAGCACAGGTCTTCTGGTTCACGATTAGTCTGAGCAGGCTGATGAATCCATGGGGTAGGTTCTGTGATTGGCAGCGCCCACTAAAACCTGATTGTTGAAGAGAGAAGAGGAGTCATACTGAAGAAGGAGCAGCTGCTCCTGCACATGAGGTGCTGAGCAGACAGGATGCTTCATGCACTCTATCCAATCAGTGCTAGATAAGGTCACATCGACCAGGCACTCCCAGCCTTCTGCCACCAAAGTTTGCTGCTTGGAACCATAGAGGCCCTCCCCAGTGCCCTGCATGAGCACATGAAAGGTAAAGTAGAGGGCAAGATGGTCCTTCACAAGCAGTGGGAAGGCCAACAATTCCCATTCTGACCCACTTAATCTTAAAAGAAGTAGATTAAGCAGGGCTGGTGACTAAATTTTATTCCACATTCAATTGGTGGTGGCTGGCTGGAGCTCTGGATTGAGGCAGTCTGAATCTATACTCAGCCTGAGCAATAAAGATTGATTAGTGATGTCTGCACAAGCAAGAGGATGGTGGATGACTGAGGGTACTGCCCTTGCTCTGAAACATATGATGATAGCAGGGAATGTAGGCTGGAGCTCTAAACACTGGCCAGAGTGGAGAAGCATGTTTGGGGTGTTCGTTGCTGACCCCTGCCCTTTCAGGCCAATCTCTGGGTACACATTGGCCATAGCCCCCTTCAAGGATTTGTCCTTTTCAGCCTCCCCTACACTCTCAAAGGCTATTTCCCTGGCTAGGTCACAGTTGCCTGTGAATCTGTATGCTCTTTGTTATTTAAAGTCAGCAATCATATCCTGACTGCATTGCCATGGGGAGCTGCTGTCCCGTAAATGATACTGAGATATTTCGGCTAATCGCAAGGGCTCAGGCTCTAAGGACACCCTTAGCAGATGATTGTCTCTTCTGCTGCCCTAATTCATCCTAATGGCCAAGTGTGGAGGGGCTAACAAGGATAAAACAAGAGCTGTTGTTAGGACAGCAGAAGCCCAAATAACGCTTGCTTTGAGCATTCGAGAATAATTGCAGTTGTTTGTAGCAGCACCTTGTTTGCTGCATAGCTGCTAAAACAGAAACCCTGATTCCAAGCTCCCCTCTTAATCAGTTAAAAATAGTCTTGAGTCGGGCTGCACCTATGGCTCAAAGGAGTAGGGCACCGGCCCCATATACTGGAGGTGGTGGGTTCAAACCTGGCCCTGGCCAAAAACTGGAAAAAAAAAAGAAAAAGAAAAAGAAGAACGTCCTGAGTCTTTGGTTAGTTTGTTGCAGAGAAATCGGATGGTGGACACTGCGTGGAGTCAACCCTGTGGACCAAACCCTTTGGTTATTTGGTTTTCTGGTTTGATTCCTAAGCCCACGGATGTGCACAGATGTGGTTTCTGTTATGTCTTGTCCTCTCTGGGGTCAAACACTGGCCACCCATGACCACACCAAGAGAAAGGAAGACAGGAAAATGAGTTCTAAATGTATTGGCTCTTGAGTCAAAACATTATGAAAGTGATTAGAAGGCACTGTTAGAGATTTGTCCTTGACCTCCAAGGTCAAGTTCAGACTGGTCTTCTAAGTCTTCCACATCCACTGGGGCTCTAAGGCCCTTGCACTATGTGTTGTTGTCTAAAATTATCATCCATAGCCATATGCAGTGGTTCGTGCCTGTAATCCCAGCACTCTAGGAACTCAGGAGTTCGAGACCAGAGTGAGCAAGAGGGAGATCCTGTCTCTACTAAAAATAGAAAAATTAGCTGGGCATTGTGGCAGCTATTGAGAGGTTGAGGCAGGAGGATTGCTTAAGTCCAGGAGTAGTCCCAGCTACTTGAGAGGTTGAGGTAGGAGGATTGCTTAAGCCCAGGAGTTTGAGGTTGCTGTGAACTAGGATAAAGCCATAGCACTCTAGTCCAGGCAACAGAGTGAGACTCTGTCTTAAATAATAATGATAATAATAACAATAATAATAATAATACCAGGATCTGGCCTTATGAAGAAAGAGTGCCACAATTGATTAGTAATGTCTGCCACAGGTAGCATATGGAGGATTGGTGAATGTGTCATCCACTGGGCTCCATATCCCTGGTCCCAAGCCCTCCAGAACTAGCTCCAATGTTTGCCTCCTTCTGGGAGTGTCAGGATCCCCATAATCCAGGGATCTTTAGCTTTTTCTTCTGTCTCAGGTGGAGGGAAGAACTGACATCCTCTTGGGTGCTGTAGGACAGTCCACTCAGGGGAGACTATTGGATTTCATCTCTCTCTCTCTCTCCATCTCTCTTGTTTCTATGTCTCTGTGTCTCACTTTAGCCCAGCCCAGCCCCCTCTCCAACCACGAGTGGAGGAACAGGCTCTTTCTTCCCTGGTTGAGACCTCTTAGTGGGCAGACAAGGTATAGCACCTGATTTTCTGAGCTCTCTTCTGGGCAGTATGCATGAGGGAATCCATGATGTAGTATTTGGAGCACATTGCAGGAAGCCTGGTCCCCAGAGGCAGGAAGACCCCACAGGAGTTTTCCAAGTCCTATGCACCATGGGCTATGGAGTCAGCATCCATCTGTGTGATCCTGATGTTGCCAGGTACAGCCCACATCATGGTTCTAAGAAGCCCCCCTAACTTTGCAGGCTTCTCCAAGATTCTTCTGGTTCTCATGCTTACAGAGCTTTTGCTGAAACAGCAGGGAGGCTTCTCCCAGCCTGTCTCCTGCAGTCAGAACTTAGCCCTGGCTTCTGGCTCCTTCCTGGTTCTGCCTTCTTTCCTGCTCATCACTTGCTTCCCACCTTCAGGCCTTCACCCACTGTTTGCTTCCTCCCAGTCAATCTCCAGCCCACTCTCAATTTGCATTTACAATCAGCCTCATCTACATGGAATACCTATCTGATGGCTCCTGGATAATGGAAACAGGTGCACGCTGCCACACAGGCCCCTGGGAAGGAGCTTGGCATCTCATTCTTTCTTGACTTCACACAACTCACTTTCTTTAAGGCAAAGCTCAGTTAGCTTGTTGATATTCATGTCCAAAAGACCTGGGAGGCAGAGGGAACCATAGCTTTACACCAACCAAAGGAATGATGTTGCTGTGAAGCTGTATCATTACAGGTCTGGGGTCGAGAATAAGGGGAGAGATGGCCTGCTCTGACCCTGCCATTGCCTGGAGTTTTGATGCCACTTTGGGGCATAATGAGAGGAAAAGGATCAAGCTCAGTATGGCAAGGACCATTACAGCAACCGTGGGAAAGAGGAGCTATCACAGCACCATTTTACAAATGGGAAATAGAGACTTAAGAAGTTTGTACACCATGTCCAAGGCCACCAAGGTAATAAATGGCTGAGATAGGATTTGAATCCAGTCAACCTGACCTTAGCTAGATTGGCTGCTGGCTAGATAGAGCAGGACAAGTCTGGGCGCTCTGAGTCCTTGTAGATTAATTTCTGGAAAATCCTATTAGAAAAAGTTCTGAGAAGTATTGCAGAGGTCTGGGCTGCTAGTGAAGTGCTCACTGCACCTTCTAGGGTCCTGGGCAGCTGTAGGAGGCTTATAAATAAAGGAACTGGGTCAGAAGAGAGCAGACTGGCAGATGTCTAAAGTACAGGCTTTCTCAGTAGATGGTCCCAGCTTCAACATCTGTGTCTGCCATTTTCCCAGCTGGATGACCTTGAGCAAGTTACTTAACTTCTCTGAGCCTCAGTGCCATCCTTTGTAAAATGAGGATAATGTTAGAACCAACTTGTAGCTGTTTTGGGGGATTAAATGACCTTATGGGTGTAGAGTGACTGATACACAGCCTGGCTCCCTAAACATAAGCTGTTCTTGCTGATGTTGGAGGTTTGTCCTCATGCCGTCCCATCCCACTGCTGTTGCAAGCAGAAGCTGGTGTCAGGGAGGGAGAAGGAGCCCCAACGCTGACAGCTGCTTCTCTTTTTCCCTTGCACAGCCATCTGAAGGCTCTCTGCTTTCCTCCAAGGTCTGACAAGTGTAATCACACAGTTTAGCAGTAACACCAAAGTGTCCCCAGGTACAAGATTTGTCTCTCGCTGAGAGCAGGCACTGCCTCCAGAAGGTACCTGCAGGAATTTCCTACACGATTCCCAGCTCCTCTTCCACCTCTGCCACCCCAACCCCCCCCCCACCCCCCACTGCCAGAGCTGGGATTGGCCAAATGGCTGGGGGCAGTGCCAGACAGGGCGGGGCCTATTTCTACATAACCCAATTAGGAAAAATGCTGAGTGATATAGGCTGCTAGTGGAGTGCGCTCTGGGCTCTCTGGGGTCCTGGGCAGGTGTGGGAGCGATAGACAGCTCAGGCCAGAAGCACCTGTATTCTTCATTCTTACCCCCAGTAAGTCAGGAAAGATGCAGCGAGGTCCAGGGCACAGGCTGCCCCCTCCTCCCTGGTCATGGTCAGCTGATGATCTTGCTGTGTATTTCCCAAGAAAATAGAGGCAATCTGAAGTGAACTTCACAAGCTCTCACCGCCACCTCTACAGACCTCCCGGCATGTGTGCCCTCATGGTGGTCTGTCCCCTCTCCCGTGACTGTGGAGGAGGCAGCAGGCTCCTGTGCAAGACCCGACCCTCACTTCATCCTGGGCTCTCCTCCCCTTGAGCCTTCTTAATGACAGCACCCTGCAGATGTCCTCTGCTTCTGGCACCTTCTCCTATCAGGACGGGATCATCCCATCATAAACACAATGTTTAATTATATCTGATCCATCAACGCTGTCAATCTCATCACCAGCACAAATAGTTGTTAGAGGAATATGGGCAAGGTGGTGCCCATGTCAGGATCATGCCCCCTCCAGGCTGACAGCTGTCTGCTTCCACTCCCCCAACCCCCGAAGAACTTCCTAGCCCCCTTCTCTTGTTCTCCATGGTTCTACCTGACAACAGCCAGTCTGAGCCCAGTCCCCATCCTGGGTTCTTCTGGCCTCCTGAGCACTTGGCTTCTCTTTTTCTTCTGTGTTTCCATGGCAGCCATAGGGAAACATTTCTTTTCTTTCTTTTCTTTTCTTTTTTCTTTTTTTTTTGCGACGGAGTCACACTCTGTCACCCTTGGTAGAGTGCCGTGGCATCATAACTCACAGCAACCTCAAACTCTTGGACTTAAGTGATCTTCTTGCCTCAGGCTCCCAAGTAGCTGGGACACAGGCACCCACCACAACACCTGGTTATTTTTCTATTTTTAGTAGAGACAAGATCTCACTCTTGTTTAGGCTGCTCTCAAACTCCTGAGCTCAAAGGATCCACCCGCCTCAGCCTCCCGGAGTGCTATGAGTGAGCCACTACCTGGCCACTTGTTTCTTAAGCAGGTTGGGCATTATCACACCCCTACCTGTTTGCATGTGCACAGATGGGTTCCTGGAGCTTCCTTTCTGTCCTGCACCCTGCACACACCTATCCTTCCCTCCAGACTCAACTTGGGGGTCATCTTCTTCAGGACTACTTCCCTGGGGCACCAGATTAAGGAGCGAACTAGTCAAGACACTGCCTGGGACACCTTGTTACAAGAGGCTCTACGTCGTCATTGGAAATTAACAGACATGAGAGAAGTTTTGTTTAGCAGAGACCAAAGGAATCCTTTGAGAAGTAGCTGGGGATGGGGATGTGTATGTGTGTTTGTCGGGAGTAAGACCCTTTATTGGAAAGAAGGAAAATGGGGGAGATCTGTTTTCTTTTAGGTCTTTGTCTTGGGAGGGAGGATGCAGATGTGGGAGCAGAGCTGAATTGCCCAGGACCTAGGGGACAGGCTGAGCCTCTCAGCAAAACAGATGAGTCATATTGGTTTGAATAAGCGGCAAGGAATAAGTCTTCCCAGAGGCTGCTGGGCTTCTGTTCTGCTCTGCTTGCCTGATCTCTCTAGCCTGGGCTAGAGGCCTCCAAATCTCTGATCACTTAGCATTTTCTATCACGACACGTCCTGCCCTGCACTGCAGACTTCTGTTCACACCTCTGCCTCCCCTAGACTGAGTGGGCCCTTGGAGGGTAAAGTCTGTGTCTTATCTATCTTGATCTGAGCTGTTAGCATTGAGCACTGGCTTGCCTGGGAACTTAATAAGCGTTGTTTGGGTAGCTGGATAATTCCTTTTCACCCAGATATTTTGATCTCGCTCCATATTTGAAACTAGAGGGCTGGAATTCACTAGAATTCATTTTTAAAATTTTTTTTTTTTTATTAAATCATAGCTGTGTACATTAGTGCAATCATGGGGTACAATGTGCTGGCTTCCTATACAATCTGAAATATTTTCATCCAACTGTTCGACATAACCTTCATGGGATTTTCTTGGTTATTTTTTTACAGGTCTCACTCTGTCACCTGAGCTAGAGTGCAGTGGCATGATCATAGCTCACAGCAACTTTGAAGTCCTAGGCTCAAGCAATGCTCCTATGTCCGCCTCCCAAGT
>CAUYON010083073.1:0-59028 GCA_963573935.1 Arctocebus calabarensis
CCTGTGGTCCCAGCTACTTGGGAGGCAGAGGCAAGAGACTCCCTTGAGCCCAGGAATTGGAGGTTGCTGTGAGCTGTGATGCCACAGCACTCTATCCAGGGTGACAGCTTGAGGCTCTGTCTCAAAAAAAAAAAAAAAAAAGTATGTTTGAAAAAATAAAAGTTCAAAGTTAAGGAACCAAGTATCCAATTGGGAAGAACAGAATAAGCCCAATGAAAAATGAAAAAATTATATTATAATTAGAAAAACAGAAATAAGGTGGGAAGATACAATAGAGGTTAACAAATAAAAATGTTTTTAAATAATAAATTGACAAAACATCTAGCAATGCTAATCAAAAGTTTAAGAGGAAGACACAAATTTTAAAAGGAATATTAAGGGACATGATGAAGGAAAGGACATTATGAGCAATTTTATGCTTAAAAATTTGAAAAATTGATTAAAATGAGCAAAGTTCTGGAAAAATGTAAATTTAAAAAGCTGATTCAAAAATAAATAAATACCGCTTCACACTCACTAGGATAGCTAAAACCAAAAAGACAGACAATAACAAGTGTTGCTAAGGATGCGAGTAAATTGAAACTGTCCAACATGATTGATGGAAATGTTAAATGGTCTAACTCTTTTGGAAAAATTTGACAGTTCTTTAAAACGTTAAACATTAGAGGCACCATGTTAGCTAGCAATCCCAGTCTGAGAGCATATAGTCAAGAGATTTGAACACATATGTTCCCCCAAAATGTACGTTAATTATTCATAATAACCAAAAGAGGAGGGGAAGAGTGGCTGTAAATTGATGAGTAGATAAATCAAATGTGGTATTTCCATATGATAGAATATTATGCAACCATGGAACTAGGCACAAAATGTCACACATTACATGACTGCATTTATATGAATTGTTCAAAATTGGAAAATCCATGAAAACAGAAAGTAGGTTAGTGCTGCAATAGGCTGGAGATTAAAGGGAATAGGCAGCAGACCTATTGATGGAGACCAGGTTTCTTTTGAGAGTGATGGAAATGTTCTGGAATTAGATAGTGGGAATGGTTGCACAGCATTTAATTGTGCACTTTTAAATGATGAATTTTATGGCCTGTAAAATACGTAACAATAAAAAGTCTGAATGTTCCTATAACCACAAGATTACTCATCAGTAGATCCAAATCTTTCTAAAAAGACAATGTCAGATTCATTTGGCTTTACAAGTAAACTCTATCATCTTTAACAAACTCTCTAACAGTGAGAAAGTGCATTCACTTTATCATGCTGATATAACATTGACATATAAAACAGCAAAGAAGTTCTGAGAAAGAAAAATTATAGGAAATTTTTCTTATGAATATGATCATAGAAATCATACACAAATATTAGTAAACTGAACTTAGCTGTGTATAATAAGATAACTTACCAAAACCAAAAGCCAGTAGCAGGTTAATGCTTTAGAAAATTTATTACTATATAATATACCGCATTAAAAGATTAATAGATACAGAAAAACTTCTGATAAAATTTAACAAGCAGGCATGATAAAAAGAAGATAAAAATCCCACAGGAAAAGTCATGCTCAATGATTGAATCTTTTTTAAAATTGCATAAGAACAAGAGACATAAAGGTTAGGAAGAAAAAAATAACGCTGCCCATTTGCAGTTTTAGCATCAGTTGTATTCAAAAAATAAAAAATTATAGAAAATTATTAGTTATTCATAGTTTAGTAAAACTGATGAATAGACCTACAATATGCACAATTCAATTATATTTCCCTCCAGCAACAATAGTTGGAAAATGAAATTCTCAAAAGAAATAATATATTTAAAGCAGCAAAAAATATATCATAACTCAAAACAGATCTAAAAGATGGGTAAGAATTGTATTTTAAGAATTTAATCAGAAACATGAAAAAACGTAATAAAGGGAGAGAAATCTGTATGGAAAGGCTTGGTATTGTACAGGTGTTCGTCATCCCCATGCTGATATACAGCTATCATGAAATTGTAATCAAACTTCCTACTGAGTTTTGTACTTATAACTAGCTGGCCAGGAAGTTTATAAAGAAGAACAGAGAGAGACTTGAGACTTGTCAATACAAGGCTGGAAAAGAAAACTGACATAAAACTCTTTGCTTCCATGAAGCAATGCAGAAAATAGAAGTAAAGGGATTAATGAAACAGAATAGCCAAGAATAACCCATGCATTTGTGCACACTTGATATGTGATTCATGTCGGTGAGAAAGGAAGGATACTTTCTGATTTTGGAATGAAATATGCATATATTAAAAAAGAAAATGGACTCCTAATACCTAACACAAAATAAGAGCAATTCCAGATTGAAGGAAGAAATAAAATATGAATGGCAAAATTTTAAATTATTAGAAGAAAGTTAAAGAAGAAAACCTTTATGAACTCAAAATAGAGATTAACTTCTTTTAAAGTTATAACAAATGAAAATCATACAGAAAATTAATAAATTCAACTACATTAAAGGGACTAGTTTTTCTTCCATCAAAAGACTTCACAAAAAGGATAAAAGTAGATGCAAGACATAATTGACAAAGAATTAGTATCCAAAATACATAAAGAACACTTAGAAAATCTCAATAAAGAAGACAAACTATTTGGGCATTTTCAAAGAAGAAATAGAAATTGCTAACAAACTTTGCAAAATATGTGGAAGCATTTCAGAAAGCATGGGATATATGTTAAAAATTATTTTCAGCAAACTGATAAAAATTCAAAAGTTACACAAGGGCAAGTATTGGTGGAGTGATTTGAACCTTCATACACTGCTTGTGGGAATGTACATTGTACTGTCATTTTAGAATGACATTATTTGGCACTGCCTATTAAAGTTTATATATGCACAAAACTACAATTCAGCAATCCACTTCTACACAAATGCACTAGAGAAAGTCTTGCACATTTATCAGATAAGTACAGGATTATTCATAGCATTATTGGTAATTATGGCAAAACAACCTAATTGTCCATGGATTGTAAAAAGGAAAAATAAAAATTGTAGCATAGTCACATAAAATCCTATAATGCTATAAAACTTAATAAAGCATAGCTATATGAACATAGATGAATCCTTAAAACATAATGTTGAGTAAGGTGTGAGAGGCAAATCACACAAGGGAACTGTACTCTGATTCTTTCGTATACATTTAATTTTATATAAAGTGATGAATATTTCTGCCCCATTAATATGACTGCTTCTCTCAACTCTAAGGAAGTTTCCTGAATGAAGGAAAATTTCCTAAACACATCTTTCATAAAAGTCAAGTGCCTGGTGATCATGGATTCAATTTTATGGCCTGAAATCACATTTTCTGGGACATATTTTTGGACCATAAACAGAAAGAAGTGGTTCGTTAGAGCATGTGCTAACTAGGAAGGAAGATTCGAGTTGGGATGTTAAGTGCTTACTGTTTGGGCTTGATAGACCCTGATCTAAAGGGAAGATAGGGCCCATCCCTCTCCAACTTACACCAAAAGCCTCTCAGAGTACAAGAAAAACAATTTTAAGAGTAACTATTACCAAAGTAAGAGTAGCAACCATTTATTCCCGGTATTCTTATTGGTGAGCACAGGTGTTCAATATCAAGCCTTGCTCGATAGGTTGTCACACTCTGTCAGCAATGCCACTTGCACAAGTCCAAATCTCGTAAGTGAAGAAGCCTCCAGCTGCATGCTTGGGAACATCCTCAACACACTTTTTGGGCTCTGAACCTTTTCTGTGTGAAGGGCCAACAGGTCCAACGAGCCAATGGGAGGTTACTGTCCTCTACCTGCAGCCTCTGTGTTGCTGGACTTTGTCCTCCTGCCTTCCTCAAGCTCAATACTGGGCTCAGCCCCAACCCCAAACCTACAGCTTATATTCCTAGGAGGCATGAGGGAAGGTATGGGAAGCTCCTACTCACCCATCACACTGCACAAACTAATCTTGGCACTTACCTCCACGTGGCCTCCCTCTTGGCAGCCTCAGTCTGGGACAGAAAGAATATTCAAAAACTATATTTAACCAAAACCTCTTTAACTAATCAATTTCCAGAAGGGAATCAGTAGTAATTGCACTGTGATGAGCTTGCCCGATAAAGCTTTGGGGATAGTGTCTTCCTGTTTCCACCAACCATCTACTCAGTGACCATCAAACCTTTTTCCAGGCAAAAGGACTCATAAAAGAGACTCCTGCAACTATCCTGCTTGAGTCAATGGATGTCTACAGAGTGAGGGCCAGGGAGTCTTCAGGGAGCAAACTCTTACAGAAAAGTAGGCTACACTCCCCCATTATATGTTTGCTCATTATCAAAAACTTCAATTCCATTTTGTTCAGAAAAATTACATAGAAAAAAATTCATCATTTCTAGAGAAGAATCAGTCCTATCTCTCAGCCAACTTTTTGAAAGGATGGTATAGCTCAGCGGTTCTCAATCTGTGGGTTGCGACCCATTTGTAATAATGAAAATACATCCTGCTTATCAGATATTTACATTATGATTCATAACTAGCAAAATTACAGTTATGACATAGCAACAAAAATAATTTTATGGTTGGGGGTCACCAAAACATGAGGAACTGTATTAAAGGGTTGCAGCATTAGGAAGGTTGAGAACCACTGGTATAGCTTATCTGGTTGAAAAATGATAGATAAAGCAGGATTTACAGTGGGAATAAACCAGCTAACAATAAAACTATATAGATCTGGACCTATGTGGATCATTTATCTGGGAAGGACTCACATGATCTGAGAGTTATGAAACAACCAAAGCTAAATCTACAGAAGAGCTGATAGCTAACAGGTCAGAGAGCACGAGACAATATTAGAAATCATTTTATGTGGCAAGAATGGAAAGAAGATATGACTTAAGTCAGATAGAAAGTGACAGCCAAATCCATGCCTCATTCCAATCTTGAAATCATAAAAGACATATGGGCTATATCCCAGTGCCCCTGTTACGTTCTAAGCAGAGAGGAAGGGAAGATAAAAAATACCTAGTCTTAACAAGAAGGACCCAGGATAACAGCAAGAGAGAACTTAAAGGCTCCACCCAAGAAGTTCTTTGTGCTATTTTTCACTGCTATCCCAGTATCACTATCTGTATTATCACTAATCGTTCATTAAAAGTTTGTGGGGTGCCACAGAATTCTATCTGATGCCTATTGTCCCATGGGCAGACCTATAGGCCTCCCTTCACAGAAAAGAAACCACAACTCATAAGCAGACATGTTTTAACTTGTAATAAATTATAGGCAAGAAAGTTTTTTCTTGAGACTTTCAACTTTAGGCCACTGTATCTACTAACTTGTAGAATTTTAAGAGACAGTCAACCGACTCCTTATATTTTTAACTATATTTTCTCTCTAGCTGAAGAATTAGAGTCAGAGACCGGGAAAATTGAGACTTCTTTAAGTTGGTTTTGATGGTTGGTTTGTTAAACTATTCATTTTAGAGAAGGGTAACATTAACCTCTCACAGTAAATGGTGCCTATCTGTCAAATGCTCTTAGAGGGACATCAGTCAGTGAATGAATGACACCAAGATTAAGTCAGCTCCAGTCACAAAGCTACCTCGCAGGCAAACTGCCTGTCAAGTTTACTAAAAAGAACAACAAAAGTAGGAACAGCCAAGCTTGAACAATTCTGCAGCATCTTTCTTTCTTTTCTAATATTATTTTTTTTTTTGGTATATTTTTAGGATGCCAGGAATTGATCCTCTTCTGTGCTTTATACATTTCTATTCATAAGCCTGGAATTACCAGAAAATTTATTAAACTTAATTTTATTTATATGAAATAGTCACTGCTCTGGAAAAGAGTGACTCAATAAAGTGTTCTTCTTCCCATATACCTGGACTTCTACCCAGAGAACAAGATGCGGTGTGTACAATGACCGATCAATGAAGTGAAAAACATTTTGTGCAAAAGAAAACTTAATATTTAAAATCTAAACTTTTTTTCTACAAGTGACTATTGAAGGGATCTTTGCAATCAAAATAAATCCAAGCAAACCCATCCTACTGATTTTGATTAATTAAGCCAAAATCTGCACATCTGTATAGTGTCAAGTTCATAAGTGCAATGGTTTTAATCAGTTTGGGGAAGAGCCTTCTAATTTTCTAATTAGAACTTATTTATTTTTCTCTTATTGGGCATCTGCTCTTCAATATTATTATTATCCTTGATTGTCTAGTTTCTTATCCACTATTTATCTCTACCATTAAAGATCTCCCACATGGCCTATGCAACAGCAATCAACTAAAATGAAAGTGGTCAAGCTAGTTGACTGGGGCTTTGCTTTGTGGAACAGGGTGAAGCTAAGGATCAAGTATCTGTGGTCTGTCTGACTCCTAGCTGTGCAAAGAAACAGGGTGAAGAAGCCAAGATGGCCAGTATACAAATAAAGAAAATTAGAGAGTGTCAGTGGAAGGATATGAAACTGCTTGTGCTTCTGGGATCAAGTCCTTACAGACCTGAAACAGTGCTTTGCACTAGACTTTTCCAGTGGCCCTAAAATTCAAGGTTATTGTTTATCAGGGCCCGGGTTTGGTTGGTCTCCCACCCCAGCCTATCTAGCTGTGTTCCAGATGCCCACCACTATGCTGTTATCTCACTCAGGAACATTTGCTCTTAGGTGAAAAGAGAGAGAGAGAGAGTCTTTGAGAAAGTAAAAGCAGTCTTAGAAAGATAGATCTTCGTCTTTGGCAGAGCTTAGTGATCTTCAGCAGAGAGACACTGTGCTGGCGTTCTGCAGGCAGGAGAAGTGACAGAGTCAGAGTAAGCGGGTCCATGATAGAATGCACACTACCCTCTCCTCCAGCCTAATATAAGGCCGATCTCATGCCTCTCAACACCACAGGTGTAGAGACTGACAATTCACCACTGCTCTCATCTTGCGAGTTCTCATGCTTGTTAAAAGAGCTAAATCCTTCTCCATGCCCTTTTCACCAACGTTCCATCATTGAGCTATACGGGTATTTCTTATAACTCTCACTCCTCCCAGGCATAGGCTATATGGGCTGCTCTAATTGTTTTTTTATTAAAAAGTTAAAAAAGTGACTTGCACATTTAGCCATGGTGGTGTTAAGAGATCAGCAAGTCCTGGCAGTTTAAAAAAAAAATGTATAAAATTCTTAAAAATTGACCAAAGATAGACGACCAATTGATTGGCATTTATTCTTAAAATTTTTATAGCACTTTAGGTAAGGACAGTAAGGGATCTGTAGACTTCTTCGCAAGGATCCCTCCCATCCCTCCTCTTATGGTGAGGACAGTGGTTTTGCCAGCCTGAAGTTGGACATAGAAGCTGTAAGATTTGGTGACAGAGGGGGCCAACTCTATTAGGAAATAGATCCAAATACCACAGCTTTGTCCACTAAAAGAAGCAAACGCAGAAGGAAATACAAAGAGAGAAATGATCTGTAGCTTTCTCAGCCTGAGCTTGCAGCTGCTTTGCCAGCCTGAGGTTCAGTCTCCTATGGGACAAGTTGAAGACCAATGAGACATTGAGCAGGGAGGTCCTGGATTTGTATGATCCACAGAAGGACAAGTTGACCTGTCCACACATTTCTGGCCTGCAGGGAACCTATGCATTTGTGCAGGGAAGACTCAAGAAAGCCAAGGCAGACTTGGGAAGGGTAGAGCTCTGAATGTGCTCCTGACCCCACGCAGATTAATCATCAGGAGGTATAAGCTTTATGCACTCAGAGTGCTGAAGAATTTCTGCTCAAGTCTTGCCTGGCCACTAAACTATGCAGACAAATGATAAGCCCAGTAGCGCATCATGGGAAAGAAAGATTACACAGTTAAAAATCCATGGAAGTTACTTAATCAACAGCAAAATTCTCAGAAAAAAAAAATCAATGAGAATTCAGAACTGCCACAACAGACTATAAAAAAATTTCCATTTTCAAGAAAAACACTAAACATTTAAAGAATCAGGAAAGTTAGACCTTTACTCAGTGTAAAAGTGAGGGAAAATGGACTCTGAGTAGACCTAGATGATTTATTTAACAAATAAAGAATTAAGGAAAAATATGGTATCTATGACTAACAAATAAGGTATCTTGATATAGAAATAGAACCAAATATTGAAAATGAAAACTAATCAGATGAAAATTCTAGAGTTGAAAGTATACTAATCAATATGAAATCTCTGCTTTATGTTCAACAGCAGATTTGAGATGAAAGGAGAAAGAAGTAAACTGAAAGATAGATCAATAGAAATATCTTCGTCTGAAAAACGCACACACAGACACACAATTTTTAAAATAAACATAGCCTCAGAGATATGTGGAACAATGTTAAGCATCCTAACATATGTGCGATAAGAGGCACAGTAGTAAAAAAGAAAAAAGAAAGAGAAGCATATATATGTAAAGAAATAATAGCTAAAATAATCCTAAATCTGGTGAAAACTATCTGAAAGTCTTTTGAAACTCAACAAAACCAAAATAAGCACAAGAGAATCCATGCCTAGATGTATCACAATCATATCACCAAAATACAAAGAGAAAGAGAAAACCTTGAAAACAGTAGGAGGAAATTCATCATGCACAAGGAAACAGCAACATGATTAATGGCTGACTTATCACTAGGAACAATGGTGGCCAGAGAGCAATAGAATGATGGACTTGAGTGCTGATTTTTTTTTTAACTGTAAACCAAAAATTTTGTATCCATCAAAACTATCCCTCAAAAAGAAAGAAAAAAAAAAGACAAGAAAGAGAGAAAGATGGAGGAAAGGAAAGGAACAGAGGAAGAAAAGGAAGGAAAGGTAGGGAAGGAAGGAAGCAAGGAAGGAAGGAAGGAAAGAAAGAAAGAAAATTAAGACAGTCTCAGGTAAACAAAAACTCAAAAAAACGCATTACTACCAGATCTGACCTATAAGCAGTACCAATGGAAACACTTCAGGCTTAATAAAATATTCCCAGTCACAGACTAAAATCTATAGGGAGAAATGAAAAGTACTGGAAGTGGTAAAATGTAAGTAAATTTTAAAAGACTCCTTTTTCTATTCATTTTTTTAAATAAACATTTTAAGTAATTATTGTAAAGCTTTATGTTGAGTATGTGACATGTACACATGTGTACATTAAAAATGTACACACACTATCAGGTATATACACATGAATGTGAATTTATACATGACAGCAATAACTCAGAGAGGAGGGGAGGAATAGAACTATATCATAGTCAAATTGCTGCATTTTGCTGGAATTAAGTTAACAGTAATCTGAAGTAGCTCTATACACTGAAAACTACAAACATCACTGTGAGAAATTTATTATTTTATTGTTTGGGATTCATTGAGGGTACAAAGAATTAGGTAACAGTGATTGCATTTGTTAGATAAAATCCCTCTTATAATTGTGTCCCACCCCCAAGAGATGTGCCATACATTGAAACCCTCATCACCCACCATTCTCCCCTCTCCCTGTTCCCTCATTCCCTTACCCCCTATCTTGTATTAGAACATCTACTACCTTGATTTTAGAATTGAGTACATTGTATTCTTGCTTCTCCATTCTTATGATACTTTACTAAGAAGAATGTGTTTCACCTCAATCTAGGTAAATACAAAAGATGTAAAGTCTCTATCTCTTTTAATAGCTGAATAGTACTCCATGGTATACATATACCACAGCTTGTTAAAACATTCTTGGGTTGGTGAACATTTAGGTTGTTTCTATTTTTTAGTGATTGTAAACTGATCTGCAATAAACAATCTACTGTAAATGTCCTTATGAGAAAATTATTTTTTTTCCTTTGGGTAGATACCTCGTAATGGAATTGCAGGATCAAATGGGAAGTCTAATTTGAGCTCTTTGAGGACTCTCCATACTTCCTTCCAAAAATGTTGTATTAGCTTGGAGTTCCACCAGCAGTGTAAAAGTGTTCCCTTCTCTCCACATTCACACTAACATCTGCAACTTTGAGACTTTGTGATATGGGCCATTCTCATGGGGGTTAGGTAATATCTCAGGGTAGTTCTGATTTGCAGTTCTCTGATGATCAGGGATGATGAGTATTTTTTCATATGTGTGATATAAGGGATTGTTGGCTCTTTTTATTTATTTATTTGAGTTCTCTGTAGACCCTAGTTATCAAGCTTTTGTTCAATTCATAATATGCAAATATCTTTTCCCATTCTGAAGGTTGTCTATTTGCTTTGGTTGTTGTCTCCTTAGCTGTACAAAATCTTTTAATTAAAGATTAAATTAATTAAGTTTAATTAAGTCCCATTTGTTTATATCTCTTAATGTTGCAATTGCTTCTTCATAAAATTTTTCCCCAGGCTGATATCTTCAAGTGTTTTCCACACACTTTTATTATTTCATGCCTTAGATTTAAGTCTTTTAACCATCTTGAATCAATTGTTGTAAGTGGTGAGAGGTGTGGGTTCAGTTTCAGTCTTTTACATGTGGTTATTCAGTTCTCCCAGCACCGTTTATTGAATAGGGATTCTTTTCCCCAGTGTATGTTCTTGTTTGGTTTATCAAAGATCAGGTGGTTTTAAGATGTTAGTTTCACCTCATGGCTTTCTATTTGGTTCCAAATGTCTATGGCTCTATTTTTGTGCCAGTACTGTGCTATTTTCATCACTATGGCCTTGTAGTATAGCCTAAAGTCTGGTAGGGTGATGCCCCCAGCTTTGTTTTTATTACTAAGAATTGCCTTGGCTATACAGGATTTTTTCTGGTTCCATACAAAACGAAGAATTATTTTCTTCAAGTCTTGAAAGTATAATGTTGGTATTTTAATAGGGATTGCATTGAATCTGTAGATTGCTCTGGAAAGTATAGACATTTTAAACAATGTTGATTCTTCCTTTTTTTTTGATCCGGAGTTTCACTCTGTTGCCCTAAGTGGAGTGCTGTTGTGTCATAACTCACAGAAACCTCAAACTCCTGGGCTCAAGTGGTTTTCTTTGCCTCAGCCTCCCAAGTAGCTGGTACTACCAGCGTGTGCCACCACACCCAGCTACTTTTTCTATTTTTAGGAGAGATGGTGTCTCACTCTTGCTCAAGATAGTCTCAAACTCCTGAGCTCAAGTGATCTCCTTGCCTTGGCCTCCCAAAGTGCTAAGTTACAGGCATGAGCCACCTCTTCTGGCCACTGTGGGAAATTTAACAAAGACCTAAATGAGAAAAGATATATCATTCATGGATTAGAAAACACTGTTATTAATATGACAGCTTTCCCAGATTGATCTACAGCTTAAACTGAATTCCTATGAAAATCCTAGCAGGTTTTTTTCATAGATGGTGATATCTAATCCTAAAAATTTACGTGGAAATGCAAAAGGCTTAGAATAGCATAAATAATTTTTAATAATAAATACAAAATTTGGTGAGCATATAGTCATTAATTTCCAAACTAACTACAGAATACATAGTCCAGAAATAAACATTCACCTTTATGGCCAATTGAGTTTTGACAAAGGGGCCAGGTAAGCCAATGGAAAAAGGAAAGTCATTTCAACAAATGACACTGAAACAATTGACTATTCTTGAGAGGGGGAAAAAATGAGCTTAGACTGCCGGCTCATGTCAGACACAACATCTACTCTAAAATAGTGCATAGACCTAAATATAGGTCAAATTTTAGAAATTTTCATAGGTAATTCATAAAATTTCTAAAAGAAAACATAGGAAAAAATCTTTCTGACCTCGATTTAAGCAAAAATTTATTTGATGTGACACTGAAGGCCTGATCCATAACAGATTATGATTGGAGAGTGAACTTCATAAAAGCTTAAAAATTTGCTCTTCAAAAGACAGCTTTGGAAAAGTAAAAAGAGAGCTAAAGACTAAAATAAAATATTTTAATATCTAGTTAAGGACTTGTATCTAGAATACGTAAATAACTTACAACTTAATACTATGCAAAAACAATATGTGATCGAATAACAGTACAAATAAAAGTGGGCAAAGGATTTGAACAGATATTTCACAAAAAAATATATATATATTACTAATAAATTCATGAGGAGATACTTAACATCGTTAGTAATTAGGGAAATGTATATCAAAACACACACATTATAATGGCTGTAATAAAAAGACTGACAGTACCAGATATCAGCATGAGCGTGAAGAAACTGGGACCCTTATCATTACTAATTGCATGTCACTTGGGAAAAGTTTTGTGGTTTTTAAGAAGTCAAATATACACAGTATACGACCCAGCAATTCCATCCCTATGTACCTTCCTGAGAGTAACGAAAACATATGCCCACAAACAGTTTTGTCCACAAATGCTTATTACAGTTTTTGTTTTGTTTTGTTTGAGACAGAGCCTCAAGCTGTCACCCTGGATAGAGTGCTGTGGCATCGCAGCTCACAGCAACCTCCAATTTCTGGGGTCAATCCAGTCTCCTGCCTCTGCCTCCCAAGTCGCTGGGACTACAGGCACCCGCCACATGCCCAGCTATTTTTTTCTTTTCGTTGCAGCTGTCATTGTTGTTTGGTGGGTCCAGGCTGGATTTGAACCCGCCAGCTCAGGTGTACATGCTGGTGCCTTAGCCCGTTGAGCCACAGGAGCCAAGCCCAGAATTTTTTATAGTAGCTAAACACAGGGGGAAAAAACAAATGTCTGGGGAATGCATGAATCAAATATATATTCATATCAGGGACAAAGAAATAACTATTGATAGATGCAACAATAGACTGAACCTCAAAAATAAATAAAAGAAACCATACACAAAGACTATGTGTTGTATGATTCTAATTACATGAAAATTCTAGAAAAGGCAAAACCACATAAACAGAATATAGATTGTACCCCTTGAAACTGGGGATATGAGAATTAACTATAGGCAAGCATGCGGAAATTTTTTTCAGGTCAAAGAATGTCCTCAGATTGGATTATGATGTTGGTTGCACAAGTAAATAAATTTACTTGAAAGCATCAAACCACATGCTTAAAATTGAGTGGATATTATACCATTAAATTACACATCAATAAGCCTGTATAAAAATATATATTTATAAAAGAAAATAAAAATGGAAAGTATAGAAAAACAAATTTCTTCACCCATAATTTTATCATCCTCATACATGTGATCAGTTACCACTTTGGTTTACAACCCTCCACATAATGCATGATATACCAGAATGCATCTAATCAACCCACTGTGGTTGGATTTGGGGGCTGTTTCTAGTCTTTCATCAAATCACGCTAAAATAAGCATCTTTATACCTCCACTTTGGCTTGAGTGTCAGCTTCATACCTCAGAATAAACTTTCAAAATTAGTCTAAGTTATTTAACCAATGAATGTATTAATTTTCCATTGCTGCAAAACAAACTACTACCGAGTTAGCAGCTTAAAGGAACATGTTTATGATCTCACAGTTTCTGTGGGTCAGAGGTTTGGGTTAGGGGTCTAGGCAGGGCTCAGCTGGGTTCTCAGCTCTGTGTCTCACAGGCTGCATACAGAGTATCAGCCAGGGGCTGGGTGCAGTGACTCATGGCTGTAATCCTAGCACTCACAGAGGCCAAGGCAGTTGGATTGCTTGAGCTCAGGAGTTCAAGACCAGCCTGAGCAAGAGCGAGACCTCGTCTCTATAAAAAAGTAGGAAAACCAGTCAAGCAATGTGGCTAGTCTCTCTCAGCTGCTCAGGAGGCTGAGGCAAGAGGATCTCTTAAGCCCAGGAGTTTGTGGTTCCTATGAGCAATGACACCACTGCACTCGAGCTTGAGGCAACAGAGTGAGACTGTCTCAAAAAGAAAGAAGAAAGAAAGAAAGAAAGAAAGAAAGAAAGAAAGAAAGAAAGAAAGAAAGAAAGAAAGAAAGAAAGAAAGAAAGAAAGAAAGAAAGAAAGAAAGAAAGAAAGAAAAAGAAAAAGAAATTATCAGTCAACACTAAAATCTTACCTGGCCACAGAGTCCCTTCCAAGGTCCCTGTGGTTGGCAGAACTCAATTCCTAGTGGTTGTAGAAACATCAGCCCCTGGAAGCCATTCGCTATTCTTCACAATAGTTTGCTTCTCCAAGGACAACAGGAGAGCATCTTTCTGTTGATTCCTGATCTTCAGACCCTCTTTAAAGAGCTCTTTTGATTAGTTCTGGCCCACTGAGGATAATCTCTCCTTCGGTTAACTCAAAAGTCAACTGATCATGTGTCCATGATCTATCCACTGTTACCCTAAAGAATCCTCTGCTTCCCACAGACTTAAAGGAGGATTACCAAGAAGATGTAGAGACACCCAGTGCAAACACTTCTGGATATGATTGTTCCCAGGGTAATGTGAATAGAGATCATAAAGAACTTACTGGCCACCTTAGGTGTCAGTGCCCACCATGGCACCCCATCACTGCATGAATAAAAACAGCCAGGACCACGGATTGAAGGTACAAATGCCTGCAAGAGGTAAGCTTCCTATGTCTCCAGGAATAGCCCTGAGTAACCTCACCCATGGCCTTTTATTCAAGCCTTATACAATAGGTGTGGGGGCCCACACACAAGAGCTATGTGCTTAATGATCACTACATTCTCTTTCCCCAGGGGTTCAACTCCCACCCTGCTGTACCAGGAATGTCCAAAGTACAACACCTGCTTGCTAACAAGCTACCAATCTTACCTCATTATCACATGCAGTTGCTTGAGGGCTCGTCTTCAGGCAGCCAAACATCTCCATGCCGGCTAAGGAGATTATCTCACTCCCAGCGCCTTCCTCAAGAGCAGGTGGCTGCTCCACAAGCTTGGTGCCTGGTCTCCTACACTTACAACAAATTACTAAACAGACTGAAAAAAAATTGAGATACAACCAAAGTCTCTTAATTCCTTAGCTTAAATAGTTTTAACAAAAGGCTTATGTTTTGTAAAACAAATTGCTGTAGGTCTACAACTAAAACTAAAACTACAGAAGCTCAGAGCTTACCGACAAGTTGATTTTGTAACCTTGCTTTCAGTATTTGGGTTTTGCTCTTAGGTTCCTTAAATGATTTGAAAGGATTAATGAGGGCCATCTCCATTCTTGTCTGGTGTAGAAAATTTAATTGGCCAGAAGTCTTTTGACTCCAAGTCTTTTGGCCATACTGGTCCCACAGAGAGCTTGGATAGACCTGAGGTGGGTAGCCACACCATCCAAGCAATGACGGTACAAAATACAAGTTCATCCATCAGTGCTCCTTCTGGCAGATCTTGACCAAAATCGGGGAATTGTAAACTGAAATGAAATCCTAAGCTCCTCCCGACTCCTGCCGACTGAGCAGTCCCCTCTCTTGGCCAAGGGGACCCCAGAAAAACCTTAAAACTGAGCTCTTGGCCATGAAGAAAAGGAGAGATTCAACTGTTAAGACACTAAATTATTAATAGGACCTAAGCCATACAGGGCAAAGATGAAATCACCTGCTGGTCATCAATTTATTTAACAAATCACTTGGGTATATTGCAGCCTGTCTCTGATTAAGAATTACTTATTTTAACTTAAAACATTGCAAGACTTTAGGCAAAGCTTTATTTCTTTAACCAATACAAATCAAAGAATCTTTGAACCCACTTAAATCCTCTTACAACCCTCTTACAACCTCTTACACTCTCTTCCAGCTTTGAGATGTCCTGTCTCTTCAGGCCGTACTGTGTATACCTTTCATGTATTGATTTATGAATTTATCTACAATTCTTGTCTACATGAATAGATAAAACCAAACTGTAGCTTACTTGTTTCAGGCATATTTCCCTGGACCCTCTTAAGACTGGGCTCCTTGAGCCATGGATGCTCATCTTCAGCTCAAAATAAACCCCGTTAAATTAAAAATTAAAAAAAAAAAAGTCAACTGATTAGGTACCTTCATTACACAAAATCTTTTCACCTTTGCCATATACTACAATCCAATTACAGAAATTCTATCCCATCACGTTCTTAATTCCACCTTCCTTCAAGGGAAGTGGATTGTACAGGTGCATGTATAGCAGTGGCTGGCAAAAATTGGGACCATCAGCGTGGCACCTGTAGCTCAGCAGCTAGGGCACCAGCCATATACACTGGAGCTGGGGGGTTCAAACCCAGCCTGGGCTTGCCAAACAACAATGACAACTACAATCAAAAATAGCCAGGCATTGTGGCAGGTGCCTGTAGTCCCAGCTACTTGGGAGACTGAGGCAAGAGAATCACTTAAGCCCAAGAGTCTGAGGTTGCTATAAGCAGTGACACCACGGTGACAGCTTGAGACTCTGTCTCAAAAAAACAAAAATTGGGACCATTCTAGAAATAGTCTAGCACAAAGAATTTGCATGTTTGTTAAGATTATGACTTAAATTGCCAAATTTTATGAAGGGCCATTAGGCTCTCACTAGTAGAATGCTAATTTGCCCAACACTGGCTATTATCATATATGTGTAGTATTTGTTGAAGACACATAAATATTGTTGTCTTGAAACAACTGGGCAGGGAGGGCTGTAGAAATAAGAGAATGAATATTGAATTATTTGATTAATAGTATGACAATCGTGGTCTTTGGAAAGTTTTCTTGTCATTTACAAATTACCCATCTTGTTTATTTGTTTTCGTCTTAGGGAAATATTTTGTTACAATTTTTAAAATAATCTTACTTTGATGATTAAGAATAGTAATTATTTATGATTCATACATCAAATATGTCTTCATTTTTTTTAAATTTGACTAAGGAGCCTTATGCCATTTAAACATTTTTAACTTTTATAAACAGACCCATTAACTTTTATAAATTTTGTTGGTTTATTTAATACTTTAACATGTTTTTCCAAGCTTTTTATTTGTAAAAAGAGAAAAGTAAGGCCAGGCATGTTGACTCATGCCTATAATCCCAGCACTCTGGGAGGCTGTGTCAGGTGGATTGCTTAAGCTCAGGAGTTCGAGACCAACCTGAGTAAGAACAAGACCCCATCTCTAAAAAGACCTGGCATTGTGGTAGGCACCTGTAGTCCCAGCTATTCTGAAGGCTGAGGCAAGATGATTGCTCAAGCTCAGGAGTTCAAGGTTGCTGTGAGTTATAACACCATGACACTCTTCCAAGGGTGAGAAATTGAGACTCTTTCTCAAAAAAAATTAAATTAATAGATAAAATAAAAAATAAAAGGGGAAAAGTAAAGGAATCAAATGGGATTTCCAGGTTCTATCTCAGAAGACAGTAAGTACAGAGTAGGAAATTATGAACTAAGATGTTTGCAACAACACAGCTCCCATCACTCTTCTCACTGTTGTATAAACCAATTCTCAACCCAAGGTATCTAACCAGACAAAGGAATACATCATTGTTTCAAATGGCTTGGTGATGGGAAACATACCACATCATTCTGTTAACATTTCAGGACCTAGGGTGTCAGTTTCAATTTTTTTTTTCATTTCTTTTCTTTGGACTATCAAATTACAGCTCTGAGTATTTGAAATCAAACAGAAATAGGAAGCCAGCTTTTTCTAAAGCATTTAGTATTGGTTTTGAATTTTATCCTCATCTCCGAGCATTATTTCCATATTATATCTAATATTTTCATTTTAATCTGGAGCCTAAAACGTGTTTTATTAAAAAAATATCTTGGATAAGCAGAAAAGTATGCCTTTCAGTCAAGATTGCTTTTTCCTGTTGTATTAAAAAATAACGATGACCATTTCCTCAAAAGGAGCAAAATCACCTTATGACTTATCTAGTAAAAAGTCGGCTCAAATCTCTCTTTCATTTATAGATGGATAAATCATAAAATAAGGATATAAGTGAGTTCCTTAAACCTTCCTTGATATTTCAGGCTTAGGTGTCCTCCCCTGTAAAACGAGAAAGCGAAACTAGCTGATCTCTAAGGCTATACTCAGTCTAACGCTCTGATGTTACTTCGTGTTCGACTCACGGTTTTCAGCTTATAGTCTTTCTTTGCCCCTTTCAGACTTCCTGTCCAAAATTTTTGCCTTCGAGTTTTTCCCTCCTATACTTTTCAGATTCTGACTATGCTTTCTTGTCAAACACTCTGTTGTCATTTCCAAGTCAAATAGCCAAAATCAAAATCACCGACCCTCTCAAACTCCTTGGTTTCCATATTCCTTGGATTTGCACCTAGGTCCTTCTCAGGCCTGAAATAAGGAATCATCTTTCACCTTCTTTCTCTCACTCCATATCTTATCAGCATCTAAGGCCACAACGTTTGTCCACTGCAATGACTGTCTTCTTCAATTCCTCCCAACACAGTCGTCCAGGCCTCCAGTGTGTCTCTCCTGGACTCAGGGTTGAAAATTCTTTTATCTTCCTTTTCCTTCCTGATACGATGACTCCAAAGCACGGCAGCCAGGTTGACATTCCTATGGTTCCCTGTTTGGGGTTGAATCAAGAGCAAACTATGTAGCTTGGCAACGAAGCTCCTCTATGGTATGTCCCAGCCTGGCTTTTCAAACTTTTTGTTTTCCTTCTGTTTGTGTCCAATGTCTTGGTTACCCAGAATCATTGCTGTATTTTATTGTTTCCTTTACTTTTAGGTTTGATTTTGAATTATTATTTTCAGTATTTAAAGTCTCTGTGAATGTTTAAGACACTGACTTTAGTGAAAACAAGAAAAACTAGCAAGCAATAAGTTTAAATCTTTAGCATGCTTCTAAAAGACTCAGTATTTCTTTTTAGTGAAGCCAAAACAATAGATTCCATATTAGTGAAATACATCAGAACTTAAAAAAATAAGTAAAAACTCTGTGAAGAATACAAGGAAGATGGAGTTTATTAGTGCTATACCGAACCTGGGAGTCTACAGACCAGCCTCCCCCTGGAAGGGTCAGGGAAGCCCCTCTGCTGACCTAAGAACACAAAGCTTATAGGGATCAGATCTCGGACCAAATATTTTAATGATTTTCTGTAGCTCAGGAAACTACCAAAATGTGCCTTTTAACATGACCTGGCTGATTATTCACTCAACAGTCTCTTGTGCCTGCAGTGTTCTTGTACTTGGTCCTGGGAATTTAAAAATTTAAAACGACCCAACTTTCTGGAGACATGGAAAACTCAGTACAATAGAAGGTGACAGGTGCCTCATAGAAACGGTGCATTATAGACACAAGAAGGAGCAGTCAGCTTTACCTGATGTAATAGGGGAAAATAGAAAGATTTCACAGATTTGATATAAGCCCTTGGGATTAATGCTAAAAAAGTAAGTAATATTTACCAGGGTGGACCCACAAGGAGCCATCACAGCCTGAGGCACCATAAAATTATGTGTGGAAGATGCAAACAATTTAGAGAGTCTTAAAGTTAAGGTACAAGACAAGGCATATCAAAATTAAACTTGAAAAGCAAGACAAGCCACCAGTTGTGAAGGGACTTAAATGTCTTGTAAAAGGGTTTTAAATAATTATTATTAATGATTATCAGCTTTTCATTATAATAAATGACTTCTACCTACTGATCACGTTCTATGATCACCATCAGGAAAAATTGAGACAAGGAAACTGAGGAGCAAAGATTAACCCATGGGTCTAAAGCAACATGGCCATTAAAACTTGGAGCCAGCCCAGGAGCAGTGGTTTATGCTTGTAACCCCAGCACTCCAGGTGGCCGAGTCAGATGAATTGCTTGAGTTCAGGAGTTAGAGACCTGCCTGTGTAAGAGAAAGACCCTGTCTCTACTGAAAATAGAAAAACATTAGACAGGCATAGTGGCAGGTGCCCTAGTACCAGTTACTTGGGAGGCTGAGGCAAGAAAATTGCTGAAGCCAAAGTGTGTGAGGTTGTTGTGAGCTATGATGATGCCACGGCACTCTCCCCAGGGAGACAGAGGGTTTCTCTCTCTTTTCCCTTATTATGTTTCCCTCTTACTTTTTCTATTACTCCCTCTCTACAATAAAATAAACTTATGCTTTTACATCTTAAAAAAAAGGAAAAAGAGGTGGCACTTGTGGCTCAAAGGAGTAGGGCGCCAGCCCCATATGCTGAGTTCAAACCCAGCCCCGGCCAAAAACTGCAAAAAAAAAAAGAAAAGGAAAAAGAATTGGAGACAAAATATGAACTCAAGTCCACCTGATTTCAAAGCTAAACCTAGATCACACTATAATCCATCCTTCCTTAGTCTGTAGACAAAGTGGAGCCTTCAGAAAAATTTAAATAGAAATATGAATAGACTCTTGTCCTGTAAGAGTCTGGCAACATTACAGAGCTATGCTGCCCAGAACAGCAGTCACTGGCCACACTGAGCTTTAAATACCCTTTAAACAGAGAGTTCAGTTCCCTACGTGCAGGAGACACATTTTGGGTGCTCAACACCCACATGTAGCTGGGGGCTCCTGTACTGCGCAGTGTAGGACGGGCACTTCCACCATCACGGAAGGTTCTACTGGGGGTGCTGGGGTGGAGGATGCATTAGAGTTTCATGAGGTGGAACCGGGAGAGTAAAAAGGTCAGCACCTAAAACACGTGACAAAAGATTATAGAAAAAAATAGTTAGATCAATGCTTCCCTGAGTGTGACAGCCTACCCTGTCCCTTCAACCAGCAGCAAAACAGGAGGGAACTTGTGAGAAACGCAAATTCACACGGGATCAGAAAGTCTGAGAGTGAGTGGGCCCAGCCGTCTATGTCATGACAGGCCCTGCAGGAGATTTTGATGCTCACTAAAGTGCAAAGACCCCTGGATGGAACCTGTGGCTCAGTGGGTAGGGTGCCGGCCCCAGATACCGAGGGTGGCTGGTTCGAACCTGGCCATGGCCAGCTAAAACAGCAATGAGAATTGCAACAAAAAATAGCGGGGCATAGTGGCAGGCACCTGTAGTCCCAGCTACTTGGGAAGCTGAGGCAAAATAATCGCCTAAACCCAGGAGTTGGAGGTTGCTGTGAGCTGTGAGGCACGGCACTCTACCAAGGGTGACAAAGTGAGACTCTGTCTGAAAAAAAAAAAAGAAAGTGGATTTGTACAATGTGGTACAGAAATACAGACAACTTTGAAGCCAAATATTAGCTAGACAAGGGAAGAATAAATCTAAGATAACTCCAGGTGTGTTGGTGAATAGAGAAGGAAACATTCAGATGAAAAAGATAATGAATTTAGTCCTAAATTCCCAAGGGACATTCAAATATCATGATCCTGTTGGAAGTGTCAACCTAGAAATCAGGAGAAAGTTCTGGGACCAACGGGCAGATTGAAGGTTGCCAGGATTTAGATGGAAATAGGTAACTCTCAATTTGTTTCCTATGTAAATGATATTATCTGGGTCTGTGAAGGCAGAGGAGCATGTCTGGATTTGGGCATAGTTCTCTGCACACTAGTTCCTTTTTATCCAATTCAAAAGAAGGCATCTCAAAACCCAATTCAGTCAGATAGATGCGAATATGTTCTAGTAGCATACATTAATTAATACGCAGTGTTACTCTAGTATAAGCACGTATAACTTGCCAAACAGGATACCCAAAATCCTGTTTGGATAAGCGTATAGAGTGAAAAAAAAACAGTTCTGAGTGCTGACTTCAGCTCTCCCCAGTACTGGAGTGTGGGCTGCAATGAACGAGACAGCCCGAGGGAGGAAAGGAAATGGTCAGAGGCACACAGTGCCCTGGGAGTCCAGAGGGAGCGTTTCCCAGGAAGAGGGACACTGTGATACCTGGGAGACAGGTGAAGTGAGACCTGCCCTTTGCGGTCAAGAGGTCGTCATTCCCTCAGCCAACCCCCAACAATAAAAAAAAAAAACCAGAAGTCATCATTATAGACTTCTTTCAAAGTCTTTTCTGGAAAGTTTTTGGGGACAATTTGGCAAGAAGATTGGAGTAGTTTGAAGAGCTTAGCCCTATGTAAGGGGTAAGGAAATGGAGACAGCGAGGTAGACTTGTCTCTGCCATTTGACTTGGTTTACAAAGTTGCCTTATGTTCTCAGCTTCTTACAGAGATTGTAAAAAAAGCTTTTCTAAGTTTTATATGTTCTCTCCCCAGGAGCCCTGCATAAGTGCGGCATAAGGGGGCTAGTGTGCTATAAATAGAACTACTCCACCGCCCAGTTTGACCCACTGGTCCTAGACAATGGCCCGCTGTAGTCCCCCCTTCATCTAAGATGAATTCCTTCCTAGGATCCTCTCTATCCTGCCCCACACACTCTAGTCACCTCTCTGGCTCTCAGAGTAAATAAAGCTCATACATTAAACCTAGAACCTTCTCTGGAAAAATCCCATTTGTGCAGTTCCTTAGAGCTGAATTGGCCTAAATTCATTCTCACACCCATCCTGTGAAGTAGGTAGGAAAATGTTGTTGTCCTTGTTTTCACGAGTAAAAAACTGAGGTTCTGTGATGTCCGATATCTAAGTCACAAGGCAACGGCCCTATCTGATTTATTTTATTAATGTATTCATTCTGCATTTTTCCATGAGGATTTCAGGTAGCAAGAATAGATGATAAAAGGACAAAAATACACAGCTGTTAAATCTCTACATAATTGGCGTAGCTTTAAATTAGTTCTAAGTTTCCTGGCAGCCAAACAAAAAGACAGACACTGTCAATTATGTAGTTCCTGTTCTCAAATTGGAATAAGTGCACCCGTCTCTCAGAGGAACCAAAGTACACCCTCGCCTAAGTTCTAAAAGAAACTTCAGATTCGCATCTTGCATGGACGGCATTTCTATAAACCAATGTAGTTGGAGCATTCCTGTAGGAGCAAGAAGGGCTTCCTTTGAGGAAATTTCATTTCAATTCTTAAGTTAAAACATTTTTCTTTTTTATTGTTATTATTTCAAAATATTAAGGGGCTCCAAATATTTTTAGTTACATAGATCACTTTTGTCATGCTTGAGTCAGGGTTATAAGAATGCCCGCTACCCAGATAGTGTTCCCTGTACCTGTTAGGTGGGTTTTCACCCATCTCCTCCCCACTCCTCCCTACTGAGATTTGCTTTCCTCTGTGCACATGTGTGTTCATCAGTTAGTTCTCATTTAATAGCTATAAAAATGTTTTTCAACCCAGGCACACCTACTAACTTACAGGTCACTCAAGAACAGTTAGCACAAAACATAAAACCTTACATCTTGGGCTGGATCTCAATTTTTGTAGCATGGCTAAATCTATACACTAATTAGCATGTATTCATGGGATATGCCGTCTAATAGGGCTACAAATCAGGTAGCCTTTCTCAGTATCTACACATCATAGACACACTACACATATACATACATACACCCACACATGGTCTCAAAAAGAACAAAAAGAGCATAAAGGGTTTTTTTAATAAAAAGAAACAAAAATGCTCTTGAGTTTTTAGGACATGCTCATTGTTGTGGTGAAAAGTCATCTATTATTCTGAGATTTTCCCAAATAAATATTAGTGGAGGTGACTAGAATATAAGGAAAAAATTGAGGGAGCACTTAAGTTATAATTGGAGCCGATGATGAATGACCATCTCTGCTGACTGCCAGGCACTGATGCTCACTAACATTTTTAGTTAATCACAAATCTCTATAGATGCTGATAAAGCTACCAGAATGGTCCCTTCCGTCACATTAAGTGCCAAATGAGCCACGTGTCCATAGCTCCATCCATGTGTCTCATCAGGCCATCTTTACATGGACACCCAGTCACTGCCTCATCGTAGTGTCCTTCTAAAACCAAATATGTGTATGTGGAAGACCAGCCCATCGGAGTGCATTTCATGGACACCTGCTGGCATCAGAGTCCTGAGGAAGGCCCTGGTCCAGAATATTAAACACGTCATTCTCCCTCACTTCAAAGAGTTTGTTTAAGTCTGGCTGGAGAAACAAAATATACACACAAGTCATTCAACTAAAAACAATAACCTAAGAATCTACAAAAACAAGCAAAACAATTCTGCATATACTTAATGATCCCAAATAGTAAACACACGAGCACCAAGGGCAGTAGGTAAGGAAGATGACCACTGAAATGAAGAAGAAAGTGGTGACCTCTGTCCCCACCAGCTGATGGATATAGAAGCAACGTGAAATGGCACCCAGATGCGGAGAGCAAAATTAAATAGAATAATAGTAACACTTCATCTGATGGCTCAGGGGCATGCGAAGATGAGCCAAATTATGATATATACAGAGGAATTCCATGTCTTTTTTCAGACTAGTGATTCATAACTATTAATGAGCCCTTACTTAGGTGCTTGAAAACATGCAGCTTTGGGAACACCTCTAGATATCCTAATCCTGTGTCTAGGAGATAGAGCCACACTACACTACCACAATTCCAACAAGGACAGAGGTAGTTAAAGGACCCCAGTGTGAGGCCCACTGCTTAGGGCTCTACTCCAGACCAGCTCAGATACACAGAAGACACATATGACGTGAAGGAAAAGCCAATAACGAGACTCACAGTGTCCTCACCACCATTGGGGAGCAGCACTCAGCAAGGGACAGGAATTCTGGAATGATCCCACCAAGGGTCAAAAGGTCACTCAAGCTGTGTGAAATTTCATGTTAGAAATTACAAATACATATCCAAAGCTGCATAAGAAAAGTATTGTTGTATGATGGATTTAGTACCCAGTAGATTTTACTGGATGATTATATGTTGGGTTTTGTAAAAAATAATTCAATTAAACACTTTGAACTTAGAAAAGAGTTCAATATCAATTCAAAGAGTTATAATAAAAAAGAATTGTTTGCATGAAATTGACTACCTGATAATTTTCACTGAGTTTATTTTAGATTTCCATGGAGAATTTTTATTCTTCATTATTCGGCAGGCCTCAATTAGATGTATTTGTTCTCTCAGATTAAAGACTATAATCATATTCTGTGAAATCTCATACCATACTATTATTAATTATGTTTTATGAAAAAAAACTTTGTAGCTATGATATCTTCTTACCCCAGGCATTTTGCAAATGAATCATTATTAATTCTATTCACAATAAAATCAGAAATTTACTCAAATTCTCAGAACAAATGAATACAAGTGCAGATCATATGCAGAGTCACTCATTCAGATAGTGGCAGACATTCATCATACATTGTCAGGACTCTGGGTTCTGCATTGTGTGAAAACAATTAGGTATATGGTTAGGGACCAAACTCTGGACACTAGTCTGACCATTCTTTTCCCCCAGAATCATCACTTCTCATTATATTTCTATAATGACAATTATAAACTTGTTCTAAAATTTAAAAAAAAAACTTAGTGTGAGATTTATTACAGTATGGCCTTAAAGCAATGGTTCTCAACCTTCCTAATGCCGCAGCCCTTTAATACATTCCCTATGGGTTGTGACCCACAGGTTGAGAACTCTGCCTTAAAGTAACTCAGTGCTGTTATTTAGAAAATACAAAGAATTTGATCAGCAAACATAAAAGTTATTTATATTTAAAATTATAAACAAAAATGCAAAGCCAAGAAGGTAATATTAGCAAGTGGTATGAAAAATTAAATTTGGCTGGAAATAGGGTTTCAGTTGCAAGCAGTAATGGTAAATATTGACAGGGCTGTCACGACCTCATAAATGATCACACAAGACATGGATTGACAGGACACACTACCCAAGGCTGTAAAAGAGATTGAGCTAAATCATGATGAATTTAAAAGTCAATCTGATTGCCTCACTCCCAGCTGATCACCAGAAGCCAGGTGGAAACACTTGAAAACTAAACAACACACTTCAAAAATAACACGTAGGTCAAAAATAAATTCATGAGGGAAATTTTAAAAATTTTGTTGAACTGGACAAAAATGAAAATACAACATACTCAACTTCATGGGACACAACTATCACAGTACTGAGAGGGAAGCTTATAGCACCAAGTGCATCCACAAGAACAGTGAAAAAGGCTCCCATCTTTAAAAAAAGTAAGGAAAAAGAAGAGCAAAACAAGAAGGAAAGAAATAATAAAGGTAAGAGCAGAAAGCAATATAATTGAAAACAGAAAAACTATAGAGAAAATCAATAAAATAAAAAGCTGGCTCTTTGAAAAGGTCAATGAAATTGACAAACCTCTCTCAAGACTGACAAAAAGAGAGAAGAGAAAATACATATATCAAAAATGAAACAGGAAACCTCACCACAGGCCTTGCAAAATCCAGAGGGTAGCAAGAGAATATTGAAAACGACACTAAATTCATACATTTGGCAACTTAGGGAAATGAACCAATTCCTCAAAAAGCATAAACTTTAAACCATAAATCACCCAATACAAAATAGATGGTTTGAACAGCCCCTTATCTATGAAGAATATTAAATTAGCTAATTTTAAAATGTCAAAAAGGAACTCTCCAAACCATCTCCAGATGGTTTTGCTGGAAAATTCTATCAAGTATTTAAAGAATTAACACTAAATCAATATAATTATCCAAGACGAGAAAGAAATATTATCCAGTTCATTTTAGGAAACTAATATTCCCAGACTCTAAACCCAAACAGGAAAAAAATAAGAAAACTGCAGTCCAATACCCCTCATGAACACACTTGCAAGATCCTTAACAAAATATTAGCAGCTAAAATATAGCCACATACAGAAGAGAATTATATACCATGACTCAGTGGGATTTATTCTAGGGATGCAAGTCTAGTTCAATATTTGAAAATCAACCAGTGTAACCAACTAACGTTCTAAAAAAGAAAACTCACATGATACGATGTTTAATTTTATGTGTCAGCTTGACTGAACCACAGGCTACCCAGATATTTGGTTAAACATTCTGGGTGTGTCTTTGAGGATGTTCCTGGATGAGACTAGCATTTGAATCATTAAACTGAGTAAAACAGACTGCCCTCGCCAATGTGAATGGGCTTCATTCAATCCCCTGAAGGCCTGAATAGATTAAAAAGGTTAAGTAAGAAAGAATTCTTTCTCTCTGTCTGACTGTCTTGCACTGGGACATCAGTCTTCTCCTGTCTTCAGAATCAAACATGGAGTGAAACTTATACCAACAGTATTTCTGCCTTTCAGGCCTTCAGACCCAGACTAGAACTTTACAATAAGCTCTCCCTGCTCTGGGCTTCTCAGACACCACAATCATATAAGCTGCTTTCTTATTTTATATACTCCATATTTGGATAACCTTAACAAATAGATATGGTCACATCAATTGGGACAGAGTATTTGACAGAATTCAACATTAATTCATGAGAAAAATTCTCAGAAAACTTGAAAAAGAGAATATCCTCAGCTTCATACAAAATATCTATAAGAATCTATAGTTAACAATATACTTAATGATAAAAGACTACAGGTTTTTTCCTAAGGTCAGGAGCAAAACACAGACATCCTCTGTAGCAACTGTTATTCAACATACTACTGGAAGTTCTAGCAAGTGCAATAGGACAAGAAAAGGAAATAGAATGCATACAGTTTGGAAAGGAAGAAATAAAACCATCCCTATTTGCAGATGGCATGATTATCTGCATAAAAGTTCTCAAGGAATCTACAAAACAAAACCAACAAAATACTTCCCAGAAGTATAAGTTGGGAAGTTAAGCAAAGTCACAGAACACAAGACAAACATAGAAAAAAAATCACTGTATTTCTACATACTAGCAATAGGTGCATCAAAATATAGTGCAAGAGTCACTGGCACTGTAATCTGTAACCAAAAAATGAATGAATAAAGAAATACCATTTGAGTCTGACACCTTCTGCAAAAATTTATTCAAAAATGGACTATAGACTTATACGTGTAACATAAAATAATATCTCTTCTAGGAAAAAAAAAGTGAAGAGAAAAAGTCTTTACTATCCAAGGCTAGGTGAAGATTCTTAGATATAACCAAAAGTGCAGCCCCCAAGAAGAAAATCGATTAACTAGGTGTCATCAAACATTTTGCTCTGTGGAAGACCCTGTTAAGAGGGTGAAAGAGAAACTACAGACTGATGGATGAAGAGGTGTCTGACTGATTCGGAAGGAGGGGATAAGCTTAGTGGCAGTAAGGGTAGAAAGGAGGAATTCTGAGGAAAGAATCACAAGCTTCCCTTTTTTCTGCCTGAAGCCACATGAATAGAGGAGTGCCGGCTTCCCCTTGTCAAATTAGCAGCAATCCTGTTAAGATTAAATTTGGATTCTTTGTTTACCTGCTTCCTGATATCAGGGAGAGGCCACTGAGAAAAATGACAAAAAACCAACACCAAGAGACAAAGCCAGAAAGCCCCAGGCGGCTGAGGCTGATGTTTGATCCATCAGCCTCCAGGCACTGGCCCACATCACCCAGTGGAAGGGGAAACAAAAGAGACCAGTTGGCTCCAGAGAGCTAGAAAATCTAGAAAATTCTGTGAATCAATGTACTTAGGGGAGTGAACAACAGCGGAAAAACTGCACGAAGGAGATAACTGTTAATCATTGAGGGAGAGGAGACTATGGGAGATAAATATTGACCGAAATTAGACATATTGGAGTCCAGTGCACAATTCCAGAAATGTAGCTACAAAGGGAACAGAGATAATACATAAAATGTTGAGGCAGCAAGATCAAGTGAAGAATTTTTTTAAATTAAAGATGCCTTTTTAAAAACACACCAAAAAAGAGAGACCTGGAAAGTTTATCAGCGGAAGGAGAGGCATCTGGGGAGAAAGAAATTAAAGATGGTTGAAGGGGAGAGAGAAGATAATTTAAAATGTGAAATGGCATTTGTGAGAAGGAATAAATTAACCTTATAGGCAAGGATACATCCTCAAAAAAAAGAGCAAGAAAGAGGGGATAGGAGTGAGATTAGGTCCTTTGCAGTAGGCAGGATGGAAAATGAAGACCTTTGATCAAATAGGGCTGGAGAAAGAGAGAGGGTTTGGGATACTGGTCTTCCAAGTAGGATGTTAGGACCCCTGGGAGCGCAGGTTTGGAGAATTTGAAGGAAATTGATTTCCAGGTCCTCCACTTCCTGTGCATTATTATTTAAATGTGACTTGACTGAGAAAGCCCCAACCTCCCTTCCTTCACTTCCTCAAAAGAAGACAACTTCCTTATCCTCCTTGTACATTTTCCAGATGTAAAAATCTCAGGCACAGAAGACAAAGAAAAAATTCATCAGTTCATTTCATTGCATAACCGGATACCCATTCCCATTTGTCTCCTTAAGAGACACCGTTCCAATAAAATATTGTTTAGCAAATATTCCTCAAACTTTCCTACATTTTATTGGTGTTTTAAGTAACTCCATACTTATAGTAATGTTTGTAATAACCCAATCAAGAAAAAATGGGTTTTAACACATAAAGTCTTGTAGTCATAGTAAATAAAAATAAGTAGCAGGTGCCAAAAAAAAAAAATGTATGCACAATTTAAGCAATGTTATCTGTGTGTTACTTTTCAAAGTTGAATTGACTTTGGTCAGCAGTTTATAGTATGATGTTTGCTTAACAAATGGCATTAATCGAACGGATGCTAGAATCACCATGGACAGGCAGGACGGTGAATGAAAATGACCATTGTCATTTGAGGAGCACAAGACCATTTTGAAGTGGTATTCGAAATCTGAGAACATGGTGGAAGTACAGCAACCATGGAGGCCTGACGGTGCAACAGTCGCTGCCACACGCCTGATGACTGCACGGGTTGTGATGAGTGTGAGGTGCATGGTGCTGTGTGTGGGAAGGGAAGATCCCGGAGCCCTAGCGCGGCAACAAGACCTGCCTCTTCTGCTGTGGTGTTCGAACAGTTCACACGCTCCCCGGGAGTCTACTGGTGGGCAGATGGACAAGAGGCAGAACAAGCCCACCACACAGTCTTCAAACCTGGAAATGGAAAGTCTTCATCCCAAGACGATTACTCGCCCCAGCATGTGAGCCTCACCTCACTGAGCATCTGCCAGGACAATGGACGAGGTGAAGGGGTGCACCTGAGTTTCCCCCACAGTCTCCTTGACTTCTACCTACAGGGACCTTAAAGGATGTGCTAACCACAGAAAGCCTGCTACACTAGAGGTGTGTCAGGAAGAAAATGAAATGGTGCGCACAGGGGTACAAGCGGACACTCTGGCCCGCTCCGCTCAAGCTGCAGTTCACCATAATCAGAGGTGTCTGGATGCCGATGGCAACCACTCTGAACGCCTCTTACCACTGCACAAGTCAAATGTGCCTTGTGTTCATCTTTTGTTATCATTATATATTGAGTATTTTAATTTTAATAGTTTTTCCTTTCTTAAAATATATCACCTTTTTTTGGCACCCTCTGTATTTTGGTGTATAGACATCAAATAGAAGTCTGGAAAAGTTACATTAACCATAAAATATATTAGGATAAAATTTCCAGGAAGCAGAATGGAACAGAAGCTCATAAAGTAAAAGGAATAATGTAAAATCTCTGTCTGCTTAAAAAGAAAGTCTCCATGTGTTTTCTTAAATGAATAATGCCAGGTGTCACATTACCACAGGATTTGTATTATAATATATTGGATTCACTTAAAGGCATGATACTTTTATTTTAAAATGTCAATATTACAATATGCCGGAAAGTTCATACATATTTTTAACTGTTTTAAACTTCTGCTAAAAACTTTCATATGTCAATTTTAAAATGTATGAGAGTATAAATCAATTTTCAAAATTATTTTAGAGATCATGCCAGTTTAGAAGATCATTGTTGCTCTTCTAAAGACACAGAAAGACCTGAATAATGGGTTAATGAGCAGAAATGTGTGCCCTGCTAAAAGTAACGTGAACGTGTAGTACGTCATATCAGCAAAGTTCCAGCTTTTCCTTTGGCAATAATCTGTGGCCCTGGAGCAGAAATGAAGAAGGAATAGAGCAACGTGCATTCCTGGGTGTGGCAGAATGGAATGGCCTTGAGAATTAATGAGGACAAATAGTTCATAACTAAATTAAACTGGGAAATGAGTAAGATCAGAAGCAGGTGCCTGAGTAGTACAAGTTTGGTGTAGACTGTTGGAGTCTGAGTCTGGGTAGGAAGGGAAAAGGAGGAAGAGGGCGTGCCGGTTTTGAACTTCGAAGGGAGAGCAAGGTTATTGTTTTGTGACTACTGTAGAGAGAAGATGGAGATTTTCATTAGAAGGAAGTCCAGGCATGTGAGCTGAGAGTAGTGACCGAAGGCCAGCATGGACACTGGGCCATGTGGGATGGTGGGACGCTGTCCTGGAGTGAGCCAAAGAGGAGGGACACAGCAGATGCTTCGCTCTTGGGGACTGGTATTGACGAGATGTGTAGTAGCACCGTTAGGGAACGGATGCTGCCATTGGACAGTATGGATGTTAAGAGCCAAAAAAAAATTAATAAATTAAATTTGAGTTTCATGTTCTGGAAGTGACTTGGGGACTTGTATAAAAACTGCAAAATCTCACACTCTAGATCAGCTGTGCAGAAATGGAACTTTATTTTCTTTATCTTGACTTGCTCAAGAGCCCTCATTTACATCATGGCAAGGGAAAGAAGACGCAAACGTCTTAACCTTACCCCTTCCTGGCGACTCGGTTCCGTCTGCCTTACAGCGATTCTGAACACATGTTAGGTCAAATTCAGGACTCTCCCAGGAAGTGGTCTAGGTTTCTAGGATTCACAGCTAGTATTTTCTGTCACAAGGGAGATGGTGAATTGCAACATCTCTCCCACTTCAATGAGTGGTACTACTGGTCCGAGCAGGAACCTGGACCCCTCGGACAGCTTCTGAGACTCAGGCAAACCCCATGCAGAGGCTGAAGAACTGACAGGAGCACTTGGGTCTTGCCACCACGTGGCCTTGTCCACTCTGTGGCTGGCCTGGGGGGCAGTCTCTTCCACCGTTAGACAGACAGAAAGCAAAGCAATAAACCCCTCTAGTTTTGGGGGGGAGGTCTTCCCTCCTAGTTGCAGCCTCAGTGCTGCATTTTCCTTCTCTGTGGTTCAAACTCTATGGTCATCTTTTCTTGAAAGTGAAGGGAAAAGAAGCAAACTCTATAGTCAGTCATATGGGCATTTGCAAAGGCTCATCTGAGCCAAAGCCTCTTTGGAATTCAAATTAAACCATTTATCTGTGCCAAGACCTTAACAACTGACAATCAGATTTTCTGGACCCTGTTTGGGAATCCAAAGCCAAGAATTATCCGATGTAAAACCAAGACTGCTAACAAAGGGCACACAGAACGTGATGGCTTCCTGGCTGGCAGAGAGCAGGAGTTTGGTTCGGGAATCCCAAGGAAACAGCAGCTGTGTCCTGACGCTGGGTGCCGTGTGGCTGTGTGTGAAGAGGAAGCATCAGTGACAGCTGTGGCACACTCCACACATTCCGCTCAGTTTCGCTGAGAACCTAAAACTGCTCTGAAACGTAAAGTTTATAAACTTTGTAAAAAACCGTATCTTCCTCAGTCACCACCTCCAGGGGAATGCATGCACCTTGGTGAGCTCAGGTGCTCAAGCTAAGAACACAGGCAGGGGAGCTGAGTGCTCTCTCCCTCCTCACCAGCTGATCACAGGGTACCGGTTCTTTCTTCCCGTACCTGGAATCTACCTCCTCTCCAACCTCTGCTTTTATTCTAGTTTGCACTTCTCTGGCCTGGATGACTGACTGGTCTTCTTAAATGTTATTGCTTCCATTTTAATCTCCCTGTAGAAAGACACAAATCTTCCCAAAACACGTGCACAGTCACACCCTAGCCCTACCCAAAGCTCCTCAGGGGCTCCCTGTTCTCAGGGTAGAGGCGAAGCAGCATGGTTGGTGACCCTGACCCAGGGCTCTCCTACGGTCTGCGGTCTGGCCACACCGAACCGCTTTCAGGTCCTTACACAGCCTGGCCCTCAGCCTTTCCCACAGCGACTCCCTTTCCTGCCTGGGACATTCTCCCAGACTCTGGTCTATCCATTTTCATCTCACAGTCATTTTTCTCTCCAGGAAAATTCCCGTGGTCACCCCCAGCTCTGGGTCAGAAGTTGGTGTCATGCATCTCACACGCCCTCGGGGGGCGACTTCTGTCAGCATCTCACACTGCGTTCTCAGGGTTAACTTGCCACTGGGTCCCCCGCACTAACCAGCCACCCTGCGAGGGCAAGAATGGGCATCAGTCTTATGTGCCGTTAGCGCCAAACACACTTCCTCGACTAAAGTGGAGATCTGATAAGTATGTGTTAAATAAATGAGCGAATGATGAGGAGAGGAGGAGAGGCGAGGAGGAGAATGCATCCAGGAAAGAAAAAGGGCTAATCAGGAAAGTAGGGCGCAGCGGCAAGAATGTACACACTGAATCAAGAGCATGAAGACATTTGTCCACTTCATTAAGCAAAAACCGTAATGCACATGCAAATATTAGCATAAGCAAACAAACGGTTATTTAGGGTTAAGAAAATAGGAGGGATCTCCAGACAGAGCAGAAGGGGTATTCAGGAGGGAAAAGACCCAAAGTCTCCGGAGTCTTTTAAGCCAAAGAGAGGCCCCTGAACCTGTAAAGTCTCCCCTTGGCTCCACACAGCCCCATTTACATCCTGGGTATGTGGGCAGAGTGATGCTCACCGGCCAGCAGACGAATCCAAACAAAGCTGAGAAGCTTTAATGGGTAACAGAATTAGATGGCAGAGCTGCACCTGTTCAACTTATTTATACCTAGGGATGATTCCCTTTGTGAAACTAAAAATAGAAGCCTGGATGTTTGCAGCTTCAAAGGTAGAAAATATGTCTCACTGATTATAGAGCTAGCCACTATATTCCCTATTTTCTCCAACTGCTTTTTTTCTAGATTTGTTTATAAGATTTTATTAAAATTGGCCTTATCATTCATACACTCATGTAGCAAAATAAATTGTTTTTCTCTTTTTGAACAAGGTTTTCTTTTTTTGCAACCTTTTTTAAATTAAATCATAACTGTGTACGTTAATGCATTTATGGGGTACAATGTGCTGATTCTACATACAATTTGGAATGCTTACCTCAAACTGATTAACTTAGTGTTCACCTCACTTAATTATTTGTTGCGTTAAGACATTTATACCCTACCTTTAATAGATTTGACATGTACCCTTGCATTATGTGCAATAAGTAAGGTCCCACCAATTATGCTCCCTCCCCAGCTTCCCCCTTCGCCTTTTCACTCTTTCATTCTGGGTTACACTTGTCTTTTATCATTCCTATGAAAGTGTGGGTGATTACATACTGCTTTCATAATAGTACTGAATACATTGGATACTTTCTCTTTCATTCTTCAGATACTTTACTAAAAAGAATATGTTCTAGCTCCATCCATTTAAACATAAAAGATATAAAGTCTTCATCTTTTTATGGCTGCCTAGTATTCCATGGTGTACATGTACCACAATTTGTTAATCCATTCATGGGTCAATGGGCACCTGGGCTGCTTCCATGACTTGGCAATTATGAATTGAGCTGCAATAAACATTCTGGTGCAAATACCTTTGTTGTAAAATGATCTTTGCTCATCTGGATATACACCTAGTAGAGGAATTGTAGGATCAAATGGCAGGTCTACTTTTAATCCTTTCCTAAAGGAAAATATTAACTTGCATTCCCAACTAGCAGTGCAGCAGTGTTCTCGTCTCTGCACATCTGAAACTGGACCTTACCTTTCACCATTAACAAAAATTGATTCTCACTGGATGAAAGATTTAAACTTAAGACATGAAGCTATAAAGATACTTGCAGAGAGTTCTGGGAAAACACTTGAAGAAATTGGCCTGGAGAGAAGGGAAAACTATTGTCTCCAGTTGGGTGACCAGTTGCCTTTCGAGGTCCAGGGACTATGGCTGTTCATTGTGTGCACACAGCTTTGTAACTTTGGTCATGTGAAATATCATGACAGACAAACTTTTAACAAGATTGATCAGTAACCTCCATGGGTCACTATCACATGTGCATTTGTCCAAAGCGTGAGTTCTCATGAAATTTTGTCTTTCACAAAAGTGGGCATACAAAAAGGACATATCTGCATTAATTGAGAAAGTGCAAATCTTTTATGTACATGCACAATGCTTGCACACAAAGTCAACCTTAGGATATATAGAGTCCGTGCACTTTCATGGAGTCTAATTTACAAAAAAAAAAAAAAAAAGCATAAAATGAACTAGAACTTTAAAAATCCATACACAACTCACATCTCCTGTATTGGAACTGATGTGAAGATGAAATACTAGTATAGCCAATTGGTGCTGTGTGTAAAGAGGCCTGATTGAATAATTCTCCAGGGGAGATTTCTTGTATTCTTGTCTGCATTATCACATTTTCTATAATCTTTGAAACACTTGCTACCCTTAGATTTTGAGAGTGGCTGTGGTCTACAAATTTTGTAAGTATATGCTGTCCATTTGAAAGTCTCACTATTGCTCAGCAATTAAGTGATGTTCTGCTTTCACAGCTCTAATAGCAGTTAGCTTTTAAACTTTTATCTTTTGGGCTCGGTGCCTGTGGCTCAATGGGCTAAGGCACCAGCCACGTACACCTGACCTGGCAGGTTTGAATCCAGCCTGGGCCCTCCAAACAACGCCCAGGCCTACCAAACAATGACAGCTGCAACCAAAAAATGGCCGGGTGTTGTGGTGGACACCGTAGTCCCAGCTACTTGGGAGGCAGAGGCAGGAGACTCGCTTGAGCCCAGGAATTGGAGGTTGCTGTGAGCTGTGATGCCACAGCACTCTATCCAGGTGACAGCTTGAGGCTCTGTCTCAAAAAAAACCAACTTTTATCTTTTGCTGTAAGAAGCCTCTTACACTTAACTTATCACAGCCTTTTTATGAGGGAACAATTTCACAGATCTTTTCCATTGTGTTGTAGGAATACACAAAGAAGGAATGGTATTTGTCTTCCCCAATACCAAATCTATGCTTGTGAGAGTTCTTCAGCGAGACAGAACCAATAGAGTACAGATGTAGTATATAAAAGGGGATTTATTAAGAGGAATTGGCTCGTGCAATTATGATGATAGAGAAATTCTACATGACTCCATCTCCAAGCTGGAAACCCCAAGATGCTGGTACTGTGGTTCGATCTGAGTCTGTAAAATTTTACATGACTCCATCTCTAAGCTGGGAATCCCAAGATGTTGTAGTGTGGTTTGGTCTGTGTCTATAAAATTCTACACGACTCCATCTCCAAGCTGGGAACCCCAAAATGCTGGTAGTGTGATTAAGTCTGGGTATTAAGGCGTCAGGACCAAGGAAGCCAGTGCTATATCCCTCAGTCCAAGGCCAAAAACATCAGGACTGGGGGTGCAGGGCCACTGATGTAAGTCCTAAAGTCCAAAGGCTGGCAAACTTGGTGTTCTGATGTCCCAGCTCTCAGAGACAAATTTGCCTTCTATGTTTGTTCTCTTTGGGCCCCTACCACCAAAACTGAGGGCAAATCTTCCCCACCTGGTCCACTCAAACTCACCCACAAATGTCCTCAGGAAATAATCTCACAGATATACCCCAAATAATGCTTCACCAGGTTTCTATATATTCCATAATCTGGTGAAGATGACTTTCTTAAAAACTGGAAGTACATTAAACTATAAATGTGCATATACTTTCTAACCCCAAAATACAAATGCCATAATTTTTTTTTTTTTTTTTTTTTTTTTTTAGACAGAGTCTCGCTCTGTGCCCTGGATAGAATGTCATGGCGTCACAGCTCACAGCAACCTAAAACACGTAGGGTTAAGTGATTCTCTTATCTCATCCTCCTGAGTGTTTGGGACTACAGGCACCTACCATGACACCCAGCTATTTTTTTTTTGTTTTTAGCAGGCCAGGGCTGGGTTCAAACCCACCAGCACTGGTGCGTGTGGCTGGTGCCCTACCCACTGAACTACAGGCACCACCCAAATGTCATGATTTTAATTCTCTTAATTATTGTTATATGATACTTTACTCTGAATGTTACTAGGTTTGAAAGATTCTCATCCATTAAAGTAGACAATTATCATCCTAGTTAGCTGAACAGATAATTAACCACAACCACAACACTGATCATGTTCTTGGCAGTCCCAAGAGACTCACTGGGCAGTATTTATAAGTGCCACATCAGTAATGCCATAGTTTAAAAGATAGTTTCACTTGGCTTACATTCCTGGATTCAAGATGAACATGTTGCATAATTCTTCAGTCACTTATAGAAGTCTACAACTCCCACTCAGATTGATAAATTGATCATATCTACATTATTTTGGTTCCTAAGGTATACACATGTCTGTCTTTATATCTTAAATGACCTTTAAATTCAATGGAATGCTTATTTTCAGTTTCACGATTTATAGGTGATATATTAGTACTCAATTTTGTCAAAATTGCAGCCATAACATCTGAAGCCATCTCTTAGCATAGCAGCCCTAGGAATGTGTAAGACTGTGCCAGCACAACCTTCAAAGGCTGAGTCACAGATAGGGCAGATGTGATCCTTCATAGCAGGGCAATAATGACTATGCCAACAACAGCTCTGTGAGTCTAGGAAAAGGAACTTTCTGTCTATAGTGGGCTCAGTGAAAGTGAAATGGATTTGATACTGGTTCATCCAAGAAAACACAAACTCCTCTAAGTATCTCAAACAGAAAGATATTTAAATTAAGGAATTAAGAGACAAAGGGGGCTGTCAGAGCAAAAAATGAGATACCCAGTGATGAGAAACTGCAGAAAGCATGCCTTCCTTGCAGGAGGTCAAGATCATCCAGGGCCACACTCCTCTGCCTGGATATAGCACGTGAGCTCCAGAAAGCCTGGCATTGGTAGCTATTGCCTCTGCAGGTGTCCCTGCTCATGGCCAGAGGTACTGAAACTGCTGCACTACTGCAATAGTCTGAGTCACCTGCCATTGCCAACAGTGGGTAGCTTCTTCTATTTCCTTCCCAGATTTAATTTGTTATGAGTGCCTCCCACTACCAACAACAAACCCCAACTTATCAGGGCATATAGAAAATGCAGTTTTCAAGTTTCCAGACAAAGTGGCTTAGGGGAGGGTATAAAAGGCCACGTGTAGGACTGTGTCAACAGACACACTCAGCACAGTTTATTAGCCAAGCTACTCCACCTACTAAGATTCAGTTTTCTTGTCCATAAAATAATAGTGATAATAGAATATATCTCATAGGGTTACTGTGAGAATTAAAGGAGCTGGAGTTTTGAAAAATTTATTTAAAATGCCTTTTGTACATTAACAAATAAAAGAACATACCATGCTCGTGTCTGGAAAAAATCATTATTAAAATGTCTATACTACTCAAAGCAATCAACAGATTTAAAGCAATCCCCATTAAAGCACCAACATCATACTTTGAAGAACTTGAGAAAATAATCTTTCATTTCGTATGGAATCAGAAACTACCCCAAATAGCCAATACAATTTGAAGAAGTAAAAATAAATCTGGAGGCGTCACATTACCAGACTTTAGGTTAGACTGTAAGGCTATAGAGATCAAAGCAGCATGGTACTGGCACAAGAACAGAGATACAGATATGTGGAATAAAATAGAGAACCTGGAGACAAACCCAGCCACATATCTGATCTTTGATAAAGCAAACAAAGGGTCCACTGGGGAAAAGAATCACTAATAAATGATGCTGGGAGAACTGGTTAGCCACACGTAGAAGTCTGAAATTGGACGCACACCCTCACCACTGACAAACGTTGACACTCACTGAATAAAATATATACTTTTAAAATATGAAACAACAAAAATTCTAGAAGAAAGTGTGGGGAAAACTCTTAACAAAATCAGCCTTGGAAAAGCTTTTATGAAAAAGGTCCCCTTGGCAATGGCAGCATTACCAAACATAAATAAATGGGACATAATCAAACTAAAAAGCTTCTGCACAGCTAAGGGTACCACAACTAAAGCAAACAGACGGCCTCTGGAATGGGAGACGATAATTGCATGCTATAAATCTGCAAAGGACTGATAACTAGAATCTACAGAGGACTCAAATTAATTAACAAGAAAAGAGCAAATAATCCCATGTATAAGTGGGCAAGAGACTTGAACAGAAAGTTCTCTGAAAAAGACAGATGACTGGCCAACAAACACAAGAAAAAATGCTCATCATCCCTAATCAACAGGAAATGCAAATCAAAGCCACTCTGAGATACCACCTAACCCCAGAGAGATTAGCCCACATCACAAAATCCCAAATCTGCAGATGCTGGCATGGATATGGACAGAAGGGAACACTTTTGCACTATTGCAAATTAGTATAATTTCTATGGAAGGAAGTATGGAGAATCATCAAAGAACTAAAAGTGGAACTTTCATTTGATCCTAAAATCTCTACCCAGAAGAAAAAAAAATCTTAACACCACCAGGACATTTGTCTAGAATGTTTATTGAAGCTAAACTCACAGTTGCTAAGATGTAGAACCAACCCACATGCCCACCAACCCATGAATGGATTAGCAAACTGTGGTATATGTATACCATGGAATACTAATCAGCCATAAGAAAAGATGGAGACTGTACATCTTTCATGTTGTTTACCTGGATGGAGTTGAAACACTTTCTTCTTAGTAAAGTATCACAAGAATGGAAAAACAAGTATCCAGTGTAGTGGATACTAATGTGAAACTAATATATAAACAACTACATGCCCACATGAAAGAAAAACAGGAGTATAGTCTAGCCAGGGGCAGGACAAAGAGGAAGAGGGGAGGGGGCAGGGCAATTGCTGCAAGGAGGGAGGGTGATTGGCAGGATCTTCCCCACATGGACAATGTGAGGTGTTCAGCTCACCCCCTGGGTGAAGGGCTCGACTAGAACTTGAACTTAACCTCAGAATGAAAACTATGGAACCTAACATTTGTACCCTCATGTCAATTTGAAATTAAAAAAAAACATAAAACATCTAGCAGATAGGACACTCTCAATAAATCACTGTGGTTTCTGTTATTTTCGATTAATAAGCAGAGGTATGAAGAATCAACCTGTGTCGGGGCAAATCCATGCAGGAACGGACTATAAAGATGGCTGTACCCTTTGCCAGTACTGCCACCTATCTGCAGAGTTCTTATTTTTCTATTTCAGGAAGATATAAAACAGGGATCATCTTGATTTCCTTCTCACTGTGGTATTAATTGCCTGTGGTCCCCAAGTGCTATGTAACTTAATAACCTTTGTATCCATCCATTCACAGCAAAAGAAGCTCTTTATCCAGTGCATATATTCACATACCTCAAAAGCACCATATGAGAAACATTTTAGAAAAATTGCCTCAGGCGAAGCACTGAGGTTAAATTAATTTGAGAACACGAACTCAAAAATGCTTGCTTAGAAATTCTTCAGTCACTCAATCAAGGCTCCCCTGCTGGCCTTCTGGAAGCCTGGCTAGAGCTGAGAGGGCTTTGATGTTGTGCTATATATCAGGAAGTAGTAATGAGGGCAGTGAGTACTTAGTATGCTGAGGGGATGGCACTATTCCGGTTAAGGGGAACACTTCTAAGCTCTAATGCTTACTGGATAAACACTAAGACTGTGCAAACCTTTCCATATCCAACAGAATCACTCTCTTATTCAGTAGCTCAGCCAATTTTGAGACCAGAGACTGATAATACAAGTATCTATTTATTTATCTTTTTTAGACAGAACCTCAAGCTATCACCCTGGGTAGAGTGCTCACAGCACACAGCTCACAGCAACCTCCAACTCCTGGGTTTAAGCGATTCTCCTGCCTCAGCCTCCCAAGTAGCTAGGACTAGAGACACCCACCACAACACCCAGCTATTTTTTGGTTGTGGTTGTCATTGTTGTTTGGCAGGCCCCAGCTGGATTCGAACCTGCCAGTTCTGGTGTATGTGGCTGGAGCCTTAGCTGGTTGAGCTACAGGCACCAAGCCATGAGTATCTCTTTAAACAATGGTTCACCTATTGTGCAAATTGTAAGTGTACCTGTCAAATATATTAACAGTAGAGTATAAATGTCTAAACACAACAATTAAATAAGTGAAGTGAATGATATGTTAACCAGTTTGATGTAAACATTCCAAATTATACACAAAAACAGCATATTTTACCCCATAAATGCAGTAATATACACAGTAATGATCTAATAAAATAAAAATAAATAAATTTAAACCAGTTTATGGGCTATCTGCTTTCTTTTTTTTATTATTGAATCATAGCTGTGTACATTAGTTCAATCATGGGGTACAGTGTGCGGGCATCACAAAAAATAATAATAAAATAAAATAAAATAAAAGTAAATAAATTTAAAACCCCATATTGCAGTTTTTGAAAAAATGAGCATTTAAGCCAACCAAGACCTGGGTTCAAATTCTACTCTGTTCCTTACAAGTTCTTTGTAAAGCATGAGATCTTGAGACAGTTTATTCATCTAAAAATTAAGGACATTATGTAGGGGTATATCGCACACGTCCTGGGTGAAGGACTCAACCACAACTCAGATGCTACCTAAAAAATAGAAACAATGAAACCCGATCATATATACCCTTATAGTAATCTGAAATTTTAAAGTAATCTGAAATAAATAAAAATAAAAATTAAGAATATTGATAATGATGTTTCAAGGTTGCACATTATGAAACTAACCTACAAATACAGGCATCTCTGTACCAATTATCTTCCTTAAGAAATTACAATAGAAAGCTAGATTCAAAGAAAACCTGTTTAGCTTTTGAATATGACTTTGTATTGGAATCTTGGTGTGTCATTTAAAGCATGCAGCTCAAACAGAACCCTACATACAAGATTCTGGATGAGGTGGGAAATTCACTTTCCTAGTTTAACATTTCTCAACTATTTGAAGTATTTTCATAACTTGTGATCTCATTATAAAGTAGCAGTTGATAGAATAGGATTTATTCAATAGATCTGAATAAATGTACAGAAAGTGAAATATTCCTGTCGGTCTACCTGTCTATTCCTGTCTCAGGAGTGATCTCCACCAGAAAGATGAAGCTTGTGAGAGCTTTCTCTGGGCCCCTACCCAACCCCACTGCTAAACATCAGGTATCTGGGTTCATCCCATACACAGTAAGGCAAGGAAACTGACTTAACACTGAGTTTCCTGAGTTTTCATTCTGGAAAACAACAATTAATATTTATTGAATGTGTGTAAGATGTCTTTGTTCTAACTTTTTGCTTTATTGACTTTTTTACCCTCAAAATAAACCAGTAAAGTTGGTGTCATTGTCGTCTTTCTTGTCTTCCCAAGGAGACCCTTCCTCGGGAACTATGAACTTCATTCTTTTAGTTGTTCAGGCCAAAAACATTGGTATCGTCCTTGAGTCTTCTTATTCACAATCACTCCACATTCAACTCAAATCCATATCAGCAGATTACAAATTTCAAATGAAAATGTAAAATGTATACACTTGTGTTGCTTTCTCCTATTGTGAGCTTCCTGGGTTATTCCAAGGGCCTTCTAACTGGCCTCCCTGTACCTACCCTTGTAATTCAGTGACCATGCAACAGCCTGAGCTGTGCTTGTACGATGCATTCCTCTACTGTGTCATCTCTCTCCTCAAGACCCTGCAATACCGTCCGCCCCCACACACACACCACTGAGAGTGAACTCCAAAGTCCACATGGCAGCCTTCAACACCTAATACCCCTAGCCAGGAGCCCTTCAGAGTTAGCTCCTTACTGCTGTCTCCTCCCTTATTCCTCTGGTCACACCCCCCTCTAGGGCTGGCACATGGTGGGGGGTCATTTGGGGGGTGCATAGACAAGCGTGGGGTTATACATCTAGTCTTGCTATTCCTAATAACATAGCTCTGAATCTGTGTTTGGCAAGCCAAGACCAAAGGAGTCTGTGCCAGGGACTGGATGCCTCTCAGTCTTACCTCTGACATTGGGTGCAGCACCCTGGGAGCCCCTATTCCACTGGGTCACCTGGGTCTCATTGCCAGGGGAGATTGAACTCCATAGTCACCCTCTGTTCCTGAGATGGACCAGGGCAGAACATGCAGACGGTCAGGGTCTCATGAGCCTCCAGCATCTCAGGATGGCCATGTAGCAGGCCCTGTCACCAGCCCCATCCAGGCACTGAGTGTGCTCGGGCATAGAGGGTGCAGCTCCAGGGGTTGTGCAGTCTGCAGTGGGGTGATGTTCCTGGTTTCCTAACTAGGATTCACCCCTCCTTTCCTTTTGCACTGGGCCAACAGGTCGTGCATCCAGCCCTGCTGGATGCTTTGCAGTTCCTCAAACATTCAGCTTAGCCTCATCACAGGATTCAGCAGTGACCATTTACTCTGCCTGGGCAGTTGTCCCCAGATTCTACAGGGCTGGGCTCTGTCAATTGCCATCCCACCTGGGACTTCTCACTCGCCCTAAAGAACTATCACACTCCACCCATTATCTCTACCTGTCTTCAGAATACATTCACTCTCATGAACATTTATTTCTGTATGTTTCCTCCCCACCACTAAAATGTAAGCCCCAGAGAGCAAGGGGGTTGGGGGTTTTCCTCACTGCTTTTAATGCTACATCCTTACCATTGGATACTTGCTGTGACAATTCATCAAAATTTGCAGAAAAACTGAAGCCCCACTTTTTTTTTTTTTTTTTTTTTGGTGACAGAGTCTTACTCAGGTGCCCTAGGTAGGGTGCCACAGAGTCATAGCTCATAGCAGCCTCCAACTCTTGGGCTTCATCCTCCTAACTAGCTAGGACTACAGGTGCCCACTACAATGCCCTCCTAATTTTCCTATTTTTGCTAGAGATGGGGTCTCACTCATGCTCAAACTGATCTTGAATTCCTGCGCTCAAGCAATTCTCCCACCTCAGCTTCCCAAAGTGCTAGGATTACATGTGTGAGCCACCATGCCTGACCGTAAGTGCTCATTTTTTAAATGAGGAAATTGAGGGGTGGAGCAACATGGTGGATTAGAAACATCTCCACCCACAGGGGACAGGGAAAGTAGAAATCCAGCCACCTCTGGCTGGGGAAACTTACACAGGGACATCACTCCAAAGAGACAGTGAAGCTGTGGTGTACTCCATGAGTTGGCAAGTAGGTGTGGAGCTGAGGGGAGTTGGCACAGAGGCAAGTCTTTGCATTGGGCAGGGGCTGGCCAACCAGCCCTCACTTGATATGGGGACGGGAAAGGGCTATCCTGCATTGACTTTGAACTAAGTAACTCTAACAACCAGTTTAAACTGCTTAAACAAGTGAGGAGATTTGAACAGCATCCAGTGGCAGAGAGTGAATGACCAGCACGGTGGATCTTCCATCAGCTTAGCTGCGAACTGGGCATTGCCATTGTGGGAAGGCTGCACCAAAGGAACAGTTTGTAGGGTCTTAGTGCCTGGCTGGCTGGGCTGCACTTGCTGAACTCAGGCAAACAAATTAAGCCGAGCTGAGTGGACTCTGCACTTCTCCACTAGAAAGCCACATTTTTGTCAGGGGGCACTGTTTAATGTGCCTCCTAAAGAAGCTAGCAGAAGATTTAGGACCCCAATTACATGGGAACTGAATGCTGACAAAGCGGCCAACCCCTGATTGAAGCTCTCTTCATGCTGTGGAATAAAGAAATTGGTCTGGCTAGGGGATCACAGCATTGGTTTGGCTCAAAGAGGACAAAAGCTCAGGGTCTAGGGTATCCTTTGATCTTTCGCTTTTGGAAATACAGTATTGGTAGGTTCCCACTGAAACATATTGCTGAGATTTTCTTCTTTTTCTTATATATTGGGCAGAGGTGGGGTCTTGCTTTTGCCCAGGATGATAAGGAGATCTTGACTTTAAGGGACCCACACAGCCAGTCCCCCCAAAGGCCTAGATTGGCAGATGTGCTCATAGCACCTTACCAGTCATCACCATTTCTCCTGTTGATTTTTATCTCTCTTTCTGTCCTTCTTCTCTCCTTCCCTTCAATTCTTTTCTTTAACTCCCCTTCTTTTTTTTTTCTCAATATGTTTTTCTTTTCTTTCTTCCTTCTTGCTCTTTTTATTCTCCTCTTCCTTTTGACCTTATCCCAAAGACCACTTGAACACTTAAGATCTGAGACAAGGTAACTTAAAGTGAAAGAAGTAATGAGAAGGAACAAGTAGGGGAAGAAAGTGAACAAGAAGAAAACACACATAAGGAGGAATGAACATAAAATTCTGGCAACATAAAAAACCAGAGCAACACCTCCCCAAGTGACCATGAGGCAGCTACCACAGAGGATTACATTTATAAAGAATTAATGGAATTGACAGAAAAGGAATTTAAAATTCGGATGGCAAAAACAATTCAGGGAATTGACAAGAACATGGAAAAACAAAACCAAAAAATGGATGAAAGATATGAAGAATACAGAAAGGATGTAGCCAAGCTTAAGGAACTGAAGGAGTCAATCGGGGAACTTAAAGATATGGTAGAAAGTATCAATAATAGATGATACCATGGAGAAGAAAGACTTTCATAGCTAGAGGATAAAGCTCTTCAGCTAACCCAGGTAGTTAAAGAGGCAGAAGAGAGAAAGCAGAACATTCACTCAGAGAATTATGGGACTTCACAAAGCATTTAAACATACAAATAATGGATATCCCTGAAGGGAAAGAAGAATGTCCTAAAGGAATGGAAGCCCTACTGGAGGATATAATAAACGAAAATTTCACAAGTTTCACTAAAGATTCCAAAACACTCCTTTTACAGCAGCAGTTCTAAACCTGTGGGTTGCAACTCCTTTGGACTGTATTAAAGGTTTGCGGCATTAGGAAGGTTGAGAACCACTGTTTTAGAAGGATATCAAACCCCAGGTCATCTCAACACAAATAGAGTATCTCCAAGACAAGTTGAAATAAACCTGTCCAAAGTCAAGAGGAAAGAGAAATTTTTGCAAAAACCCAGGAGTAATTATCACTTGACCTACAGGGGCATATCTATCAAGGTGACAGCAGATTTTTCCTCTGAAACTTTCCAAACCAGAAGAAAACAGTCAGCTACCTTTAACTTTCTTAAGTGAAGCAATTTTCAGCCCAGAATTCTGTGCCCCACTAAACTAAGCTTCAAAATTGATGGAGAAATCAAATTATTTATTGATAATGCAAACATTGAGGATATTTGCCACAATGATACCAGCTCCATAGGAAATACTTAGACCTATTCTCCACACTGACCATCACAAAGGACCACCAGCAAAGCAAATACCCAGAAACTAAAGGACAAACCCCAGTTTCCACAGTGGTGCAAAGAATAAAACTAAGCAATGGACTTTCACAAAATAAGATGAATAGAACTCAGCCACACTTATCAATTCTCGCCAATAAGTGTTAGTGGTTTGAATTACCCACTGAAGAGGCACAGGCTGGCTGATTGTATTAAAAAAAAAAAAAAGCATAAGCCATCTGTATCCTATCTCCAGGATATACACCTAGCCTTAGGTGTTAAGACTCAGGCTAAAGAGATAGAAAACAATATTTCAGGCAAAAGCAAATCAGAAGAAAGGAGAGAGTCACAATCCTACTTTCAGATACAAGTGGATTTAAAGCAACTAAAATTAAAAGAGACAAAGATGGTCACTTCATTCTGGCGAAGGGAAAAATACAACAAGATGACATTTCAATTCTACATATTTGTACATCTAACATAAATGCTCCCAGATTTATGAAACAGACCTTAATTACTCTGAGCAATATGGCATGTTATGACATCATAACTGTAGGGAACTTTATCATGTTTCTTATAGAGCTGGACAGATCCTCTAAACCAGTGGTTCTCAACCATCCTAATGTTGCAACCCTTTAATACAGTTCCTGTGGGTTGCAACCCACAGGTTGAGAACCACTGCTCTAAACAGAAACTAAACAAAGATACAAGGAACTTAACCCAGGAACAAATGGGCTTAATAGACATATACAGAACACTATCCCAAAGCTAATGAATATATGTTCTTCTCATTAGCTCATGAAACATACTCCAAAATAGATCATATCCTAGGACACAAATCAAACCTCAGCAAAATCAAAATAATTGAAATTATACCTTTTATCTTCTCATACAACAAGGCAATAAAAGTGGAACTCAACTCCAACAAAAATTTTCATTCCCACACAAAGACATGCAAACTAAACAACCTTATGCTGAAGGACAATTGGGACAAGGATGAGATAAAAGAGGAAATTGTTAAATTCTTCAAATGTAACAACAATGAAGCTACAAGTTACTAACACCTGCGGGGTACTTCAGAAGTAGTCCTAAGAGGGAAATTTGTCGTATTAGATGCCTATATCCAAAAAAACAGTAAAAGAACATCAACAACCTAATGAATCATCTTAAGGAAATGGAAAAGGAAGAGCAGTCTAATCTTAATCCTAGCAAAAGAAAAGAAATAACCAAAACCAAATCAGAAATACTTGAAATTGAAAACAAAAGAATCATTCAGAAATTAATGAACCAAAATGGCTGTTTGAAAAGATAAATAAAATTGATAAACTTTTGGCCAAATCAACTAGAAACTGAAAAGTGAAATCTCTAATAACTTCAGTCAGAAATGGAAAAGGGGAAATAACAACAGAGACACAGTGATACAAGAGGTTATCTCTAAATACTGCAAGAAGCTCTATGACCCAAAATTTGACAATGTGGAATAAATGGACCAACTCCTGGAATCAAACCTTAATCAAGAAGAAACGGATCTCTTGAACTGATCAATATCAAGTCCAGAGATCAAATAAACAATTAAAAAAAAAACTTCCAACAATAAAAAAAAAAATCTCTTGAACAGATGGCTTCACATCAGAATTCTATCAAATCCTCAAGGAAAAGCTGACACCTATACTGTAGATGAGATCGGGCACGTTCAGGGTGGTATGGCCGTAGACTGACACCTATACTGTAGAAACTATTCCAAAACATTGAGAAGGAAGGAACCTTCCTCCAACACATTCTATGGAGCAAACATTACCCTAATTCCAAAACAAAGAAAGGACCCAACTAATAAGGGGAACTACAGACCAATGTTGCTAATGAATATAGATGCAAAAATAATACTATCTTAGCCAACAGACTACAGCTACACATTAAAAAAATTATACATCATGATCAAGTAGTCTTCATCCAGGGATGCACATTAAAAAATTTATACATCATGATCAAGTAGTCTTCATCCCAGGGATCCCAGTTTTACAGATGCAAATGTAATTCACCATATCAATAGAAGCAAAACAAAGACCTTATGATCCTCTCAATATATGTAAAAAAAAAAAAAAAAGCATTTGATAAAACTCAGCATCCTTTCCTAACAAGAACACTTAAGAAAACAGGCATAGTGGCACATCTCTTAAGCTGATTCAGGCCATCTATGACAAACACACAGCTATTATCATACTGACTGGAGTAAAACTGAAAACTCTTCCACTTAGAACTGGAACCAAACAAGAATGTCCTCTGTCACCACTGCTATTCAGCATAGTTCTAGAAGTGATTTTCTTTTTCTATTTTTTTTTTTTTTTTTACTAAATCATAGCTGGTACATTAATGCAATCCTGGGGTACAATATGCTGTTTTTATATACAATTTGAAATATTTTCATCAAACGGGTTAACATAGCCTTCATGGCATTTTCTTATTATGTTATTATGTTAAGACATTTGTATTCTACTTTTAGTAAATTTCACATGTACCCTTGTAAGATGCAGCATAGGCATAGTCCCAAGAATCACCCTCCCACCACCCATCCTACCCTCCTTCCCTATCCCCCTCCCCATATTCTTGGGCTTTCATATGAAAGCTTTAATTTGGTTTCACAGTAGGGCTGAGTACATTGGATGCTTTTCCTTCCATTCTTGAGATACTTTGCTAAGAAGAATATGTTCCATCTCCATCCATGTAAACATGTAAGAGATAAAGTCTCCATCTTTTTTAAGGCTGCATAATATTCCATGGTGTACATATGCCACAATTTAATCCATTCATGGGTAGATGGTCACTTGGGCTTCTTCCATGACTTAGCAATTATGAATTGGGCTGCAATAAACATTTTGGTAAAAATATCTTTGTTGCAATGTGATTTTTGGTCTTCTGGATATGTACCTAGTAGAGGTATTGTAGGATCTAATGGTAGATCTATTTTTAGATCCCTAAGTGTTCTTCAAACATCTTTTCAAAAGGAAAGTATTAATTTGCATTCCCACCAGCAGGTTAGAAGTGTTCCTTTTTCTCCACATCCATGCCAACATCTCTGGTTTTGGGATTTTGTGATGTGGGCTAATCTTACTGGAGTTAGATGATATCTCAAAGTAGTTTTTGATTTACATTTCTCTGATGATTAAAGATGATGAGCATTTTATCATATGTCTATAGGTCGTGGCCTGTCTTCTTCAGAGACATTTCTCTTCAAGTCCCTTGCCTACCTAGAGATGGGATCATTTGTTCTTTTCTTGCTAATATGTTTGAGTTCTCTGTGGATTCTGGTTATTAAACCTTTGCCAGAGATATAACCTAAAAATATCTTCTCCCATTCTGAGGGCTGTCTGCCTGCTTTACTTATGGTGTTCTTGGCTGTGCAGGAGCTTTTTAGTTTGATCAGGTCCCAGCAGTGTATATTTGATGCTCCTTCAATTGCTCAGGGGGTCCTCCTCATAAAATATTTTCCCAGGCCAATTTCTTCAAGAGTTTTCCCTGCACTTTCTTCTAGTACTCTTATAGTTTCATGTCATAAGTTTAAATCTTTAATCCAGTGAGAGTCTATCTTAGTTAATGGTGAAAGGTGTGGGTCCAGTTTCAGTCTTCTACAGGTCACCAGCCAGTTCACCCAGCACCATTTGTTAAATAGGGAATCTTTTCCCCACTGAATATTCTTAATGGACTTGTCACAGATCAAATAATGATAAGTGTCTGGGTTCATCTCTTGGTTCTCTATTCTGTTCTATACATCTACCTCTCTGTTTTTCTGCCACCATGCCGTTTTGATCACTATCAATTTATAGTATAGTCTAAGGTCTGGTAGTGTGATTCCTCCTGCTTTGTTTTTCTTCTGAGTAATGTCTTGGCTATTCGAGTTTTTTCTGATTCCATATAAAGTGAAGTATTATTTTTTCAAGATCTTTAAAGTATGACAATGGAGCTTTAATAGGGATTGCATTAAAAATCCATATTGATTTGAGTAATATGGACATTTTAACAATGTTGACTCTTCCCAGCCATGAGCATGGTATGTTTTTCCATTTGTTAACATCTTCAACTATTTCTTTTCTTAGAGTTTCATAGTTCTCTTTATAGAGATATTTCACATTCTTTACTAGGTAAACTTCCAAATATTTCATCTTCTTTGGCACTACTGTGAACAGAATACAGTCCTTGACTGTTTTTTCAAGATGACTATTGTTGATATATATAAAAGCTACAGATTTATGACTTGATTTTGTAACCTGAGATGCTGCTGTATTCCTTGATAACTTCTAAGAGTTTTGTAGTACAATCTCTGGTGTTTTCCAGATATACAATCATATCATCTGCAAAGAGTGAAGTTTCATCTCTTCTGACCCTATATGGATACCCTTGATTGCCTTTTCTTGCCTAATTCTTATGGCTAAGACTTCCTTTACAATGTTAAAAAGCAGTGGAGACAATGGGCAACCTCACCTGGTTCCTGATCTGAGTGGAAATGATTTCTATTTAACTCCATTCAATGTGATATTGGCTGTGGGTTTGCTGTAGATGGCCTCTATCAATTTAAGAAATGTCCCTTCTTTACCTATTTTCTTAAGTGTTCTGATCATGAAAGGATGCTGGATAGTGTCAAAAACTTTTTCTGCATCAATTGTGGGAATCATATGGTCTTTGTTTTTTAATTTGTTTATGTGATTAATTATATTTATAGATTTGTGTATATTGAACCAGCCATGAGATCCTGGGATAAAACCCACTTGGTCATGGTGTATAATTTGCGTGATGTGTTGCTGAATTCTGTTTGCTAGGATCTTGTTGAATATTTTTGCATCAATATTCATTAGTGATATTGGTCTATAATTTTCTTTTCTTGTTGAGTATTTCCCTGATTTGGGGATCAAGGTGATGTTTGCTTCATAGAATGTGTTGGGTAATATTCCTTCTTTTTCTATATTTTGGAAGAGGTTTAGTAATATAGGTACTAGTTCTTTAAAGGTTTGGTAGAATTCTGATGTGAAGCCACCTGGTCCCAGGTTTTTCTTTTTAGGGAGATTTTGTATAGTTGATGCTATTTCAGAACTTGATATAGGCCTGTTCAACATTTCCACTTCGTTCTGGCTAAGTTGTGGTAGGTGGTGTACTTCCAATTATTGGTCAATTTCCTTCAGATTTTCATATTTCTAAGAGTAAAGTTTTTTGTAATATTCATTAAGGACTTTTTGAATTTCTGAGGGGTCTGTTGTTATTTTGTCTTTACCATTTCTCATTGATGAAATTAGAGATTTCACTCTTTTTTTCCTGGTTAGGTTAGCCAAAGGTTTATCCATTTTATTGACCTTTTCAAAAAACTAACTTTTTGATTTATTGATCTGTTATATAATTCTTTTGTTTTCAATTTCATTTAATTCTGCTTTAATTTTGCTTATTTCCTTTCTTCTGCTGGGTTTGGGGTTGGAATTTTCTTCCTTCTCCAGTTGCTTGAGATGTCCCATTAAGTTGTTAACTTCCTCTCTTTCCATTCTCTTGAGGAAGGCTTGCAGTGCTATACATTTCTCACTTAGGACTGCCTTTGCGGTATCCCAGAGGTTCTGATAATTCATGTCTTCATTATTGTTTTGTTCCAAAAATTTGGTAACTTCCTTCTTAATCTCATCTATGACCCAGCTATCATTCAGCATAAGGTTATTTCGCATCTATGTTTTTGTAGGAGTTGCGGATTCCTGTTGCTACTGAGTTGAACTTTTATTCCATGATAGTCTGAGAAGATGCAAGGAATGATTTCTATTCTTTTAAATTAAGTCACGATTGAAAAAGAAAAATCAAGCCTTTCCACAACCACGCACCCAGAGCACCACTTTGGATAGTCATCAGGTGGCTGACCCAGTTCAAGAGGTCCAAATCAATTATCCAGTCAGCACCAGTCTCAGGTGGAAGAGTTCAAAAGGCCTCTGGCAACTAGATAGCAGGAGTCTGTTGCAGCTTGAGTATGACTTATTCTGATGCTCCATGTAGTCAAAAGGACCCCTCCAGCAAATTAATTAGTTGATGCCTCCTTCCCCAGCTTGCACCTCTGTCACTCCCAGTCACTGGCAACCCCACAGGGCTATGACCCAGTTCCCTCCAATGAGGAGATGCTGCAGAGATTTGAGCCTGCCTGAGTCACAGAGAGATCTTATGTCTCCTCAGGCAGGCCTCCACACCCTTCACCATCCAGCAGGGGAAGCTGAGGCCTGACAACCTCGGGTGGTTAATGGAAGCTGGGGCGGTTCACTCAGTTCCAGCCCCACCCCTGATTGATGTTGCTGACACTTATATTTGCACAGAATTTGTGATTCTGTCCTGGCTATATTCCCCTGTGTACCAGGCACTGTTTCAGTTCACAGAAACTGTGACTCAGCCCCAGTCTGTTCTGCTGCCCAGAGCTAGTGTTTCTGTTTCCCCTGTAGTCTGTGTTGGGGCAGGTGCCATCAGAGCTTACACTCTACTTGGAGTTCCAACCTTGGACTGCCTACCTTTGTCTGAGCTATGATCTCCTGAGGGCTGGGTGTTTCTTAGGTTCACCAAAGTGTCCTCTGGCTCAGCCCGACCCTGGGAGTATGCCGTCTCTTTGCACACATCTTCAATTGTCCATCCTCCCATGCTCAGCTCAGGTTGGTACCACCTCAGGCATACCATTTGCTCATGGGGTCTGCGTTACCATCCCAGATCTGTTCCACCAGTGGCTGCCACTGGAGAAAATGCCCAGCTTTCTCTGGTTGCCCAGAGAGATAGGGAGTGTCCTTTCAATATATCCCCTGGGGTGTGAGCCCTATTGTTCCTGCTGCTGCCGCTGTTGTTCTGTACCAGGGGACACCACCTCTCCCTTTCCTCTCCCTTTCCGTCATTCCACCCTGTGCTGGAGAATCAGCACAGACCTGCAACAGCCCATGCCTTGTCCATACCTCTCGAGAAAATGCCCAAGAATTTGGACTCCATGGGGAACAGGCTTCCAGATCTTGGGTGAGAGTGGTGGGGAGTGCTGGAAGTTCAGAATTGCAGGTAGATAATATGTAGTTTTATAAAGTTTTATGCCAAGCAGGAGATTATCATGGCACCCTAGTAGGGGAAGGAGGTCTGGTTTTTAAAGGGTCTTTCCTGTGGGATAAAAATGGGAGGATGTTTGAACTCTGCTCACTTGTTTGTAGAAAGTATACTGTGAGCCATTCTCATGGGGGAAGGGACTCCGTCTGCTTGGCGATGGATTTTGTACCTTTTGTATGTATCCTTGGGGTTGCAGCTCGCCTCAGCAGGGTTAACGTGAATTCTTCAACCTTCCCTCTTGGCTCAGCTCCAACCTATCAGCTTACTTGCTACACTTCTGTCCTTTAAATCTCCTCTGGCTGGGAGCCTCTGTGGGAAGCTGGCTCCAGTCGGCCATCTTGCCTCCACCTCCCTAATTTTATTTTTAATCTCAATCTCCTCCCAGTTTCTAATTGTTTTAAATTCCTGTAAGAAAATCTAATGGCTCTTCACTTTCTCCTCCTCAAGGGTCTGTCTGCCTCTTTCCTGATGGCTCAGCCTGTTTTCATCTTCCTGCTCACCCTCCTGCCTTGCCCCCGATCTTTTGGTAACAATACTTGTAAATACACACATAATTTTTTCACAATCTGATCATTTAGTTAATACTTTTCTGGCATGTGAAAGGGTAATAACTCTTTTGAGATTTCACATACACTGCAATCCACTCATCATTTAAAGCTCTCAATTTGGTGTTTTTTAGAAGGGTTGCAGTTGTATAGCCACAATCACAAGCAAATTTTCATTTTCCCTGCAAAACCAACCATTACTAGTCATTCCCCGCCCTCCCCGCCCCCCAATCTTCTAGTCATAGGCAGCAAATTGTTGATGTTCCATCTCTTTAGATTTGTGTATTCTGGGCATTTCATATAAATGGAATCATATAAAATGTGGTCTTTGTGGCAGGCTTCTTTGACTTAGAAACATTTATTTTTGAGGTTTACTCATGTCATACATGGGCATTTCTTGGTAGGTGTCAGTATGAGCACTATTCCATCATAACGAGATACCACATTCATTTATCCATTTGTTAGTTAATGGACATTTGGGTTCTTTTCATTTTTTGGCCATTATGAATAATGTTACTATAAATACCTGCACCAGTCTACATTTCCACTAGCAGTATGAGAGTTCCAATTTCTTCACAACCTTGCCAGAACTTATTATCTGTCTTTCTTATTATAGCTGTCCTAGTTTGTATGAAGTGATTTATCATTGTGGTTTTGATTTGTATTTTCCCAGTACAAACTTTTGAGAAAGATTTTTATGTGCTTATTGGCCATTTATGTATCTTTTTTGCAGAACTATCTACTCAAATTCTTTTTCCACTATTTAAATGGATTATCTTTTTATTGTTGAGTGTTGAGAGTTGTTTGTGTGTTCTAGATACAAGACCCTTGTCAGTATATGATTTTCAAATATGTTCTCCAATTCTGGGGACTGCCTTTTTACTATACAGATACTGTTTTTGATGTTGATGAAGCACAATGTTTTTAATGCTGATGGAGTCCAACTTACTTATTTTTTTCTTTTGTTGCTTATTTTTTTTTTTTGATGTTGTCTAAGAAATCACTTTCTAGTCCAAGTCATAGAAACTAGCACATACATTATCTATAAGAGTATTATAACTGAGTTCTTGTTTAGGTCTTTTGTTCATCCTGAGTTATTTTCTGTATATGATGTGAATTAGGAGTCCAGCTTCATTCCTTGGAATGTGAATGTACAGCTGTCCCAGCACCACTTGTTAAAAGACTATCTTTTCCCCCTTAAATTATCTTGTCAAAACACATTGACCAACATTCACATAATTCACATAATGTAAGTGCTAAGTGAATAAATCAGTTTTGTTCCATTGATCTATATGTCTATTCTTTTTTTTGGCTATTCTGGATCCCTGGTGATTCCACATGAATTTTAAGATCAGTTTACTAATGTCTGCAAATAAGTCATCTGATATTCTGGTACAGATTATGCTGCAGCTGTAGACCAATTTGAAGTGAATTGTCATTTTAACAATATTAAATCACAAACGTGGATTGTCTTTTCATTTGTACCTGTCTTCAATTTATTTCAATATTTCACTGTTTTTACAGTGTGTTTTATACTTCTTTTGTTCCTAAGTATTTTATTATTTTTAATGTTGTCCATGGAAGTTGGGGATTTTTTTTAAATTTCATTTTCAGAGCATTCCTTGTAAGTGTATAGAAATGCAACTGAGTTTTGTATACGCATATTGTATAATGTATAGTGCAAGTTGGCTGAATTTGTTGATTACTACTTGTATTGCTTTTTTGATTTGTGTTTCCTAGGATACTTTGTCTACTATTATGATACCATTCCTTCTGTTCTTTCTCTACCATTTCTCAAAAAAGAAAATCATTACTTTCCAGTCAGATCTAACAGAATACAAAGTCAAATAAGCAGCCCAATGAACAAACTAAACTAAGGCAGCTTTAGTATTGAAATCTTTACAGAGAAGAAACAGCCTAAAGTGTACAGCTACTTATTGGTACTGTCAAGATTGTGGTAACTTTAAAAAAAATCTCTGAAGTCAGCTTTATTTATTTATTTTTGTTGACACAGAGTCTTTTTCTGTCCCCCTAGGTAGAGTGCCATGGAATCATCCTTGCTCACAGCAACCTCAAAGTCCTGGGCTCAAGTGATCCTCTTGCCTCAGCCTCCTGCATAGTTGGGACTACAGGTGTGCACCCTCATGTCCAGCTAAATTTTCTATTTTTGGATACAGGTGGGGCCTCATTTTTGCTCAGGCTGGTCTCAAACGCCTGACCTCAAGTGATCCTTCCAGGAGTGCTAGGATTATAGGTGTAAGCCACCTTGCCTGGTCTAACACCTATAACTTTTGTTTGTTTGTTTGTTTTTGTTTTTGTTTTGGGTTTTTTTTTGTGTGTGTGTGTGTGTGTGGAGACAGAGTCTCACTCTATCGCCCTCAGTAGAGTGTTGTGAAGTCACTGCTCACAGCAACCTCCAGCTCTTGGGCTTAAGCGATTCTCCTACCTCAGCCTCCCAGGTAGCTGGGACTACATGCGCCCGCCACAGCACCCGGCTAATTTTTGATGCAGTTCGGCTGGGGCCGGGTTTGAACTCGCAGCCCTCAGTATATGGGGTCAGTGCCCTACTCGCTGAGCCATGGGCACTGCCCTCTAAACTTATTTTTAATTAACAGTATTTGAAGAAATTATTGAAATACAGAAAAAAGAGCTATAGTGCTTTTCATTCTAGTGGAAATGTTTGTGTGATACATGTGCAGTTATGACAAAATAAACAGTAAATCCTATTGGAAATCACTGCTTATTTTCATCCAAGATGAGATAGATGGTGATTATTATTATTATTATTACTTTTGGTGCATGCTGTCATGGTGATGCTAGCCAAGACTTTGCAATAAATTTTCAATCTTCAGAAATCTTGCTTCCCAAAGGGCCCTCTCTATCCTTTATGCAGAGATGCAACCGTGGCCAATGCTGTATTTACTGTCAGTCACTCCTGAACACAGCCAGATACCTGGCTTGATGTGATCTGATCCTTTTTAGCATCTGCTGCCCTTGTCTGCCTTACTTACCTTTCTGTCAGGATCTGAAGTCCATGTCAACTCTTATCCTGCTCATGAGGATGTACAGGTAAAATGCAATTAGGCTCGGCCAGCTGAAATAGCTGGGGAAAGCAATGAAAAATCTTTCTGTACAATGCCATGAATTATCAGTAATGGCTGATCACAGGTCGTGCTGGTCTGAAGGGAATACTGACTCTGCTGTATCACGAAAAGCAATTTCTGGTGTCAAATGAAGTAGAGAATGAGAGTTTTCATAAACTTTCCTCTATACTTTAAACGTTTGTATTGAGCCCATCTGTACTGATTTTCACATTTATGAAAGGAAGGTTAAATTCCTTTGCCAGAAAGACATGCTTCCTGGGTTTTGAAATTAAAAAATACACATTCAATAGATAAAAATGTATTCCTACCATTTATCTGTGCTGTATACTCAGTACAGCAAAACAATTCTGTGCTGAAAATTGTTATATTACTAATATACAGGTCATTCCTTTGACTTAGTAGAATTTATAATGTTTTGCAAAGAAGAAGCCTAGGGGTAAATTGTTTGACTTTTATCAAGAAAATGCTCAAGAGTAAGACTAATAGACTTCCTCTACGAAGTTTGAGTCAAATCCCTTGAGTGTCAAAACATATACCAAACATGAAGTGGAATTCATTGTCATTCCCTTTCTTCCCCTGCCCCCCGACCTGCCCTTTTTCCTCTCTCTTTCCCCTTTTCATCTCTGTCAAACATTGAGCTAAGCACCAGCACTAATTGCAACTTCTACTTTTACCTTTAGAGGGACAGGTGACAAATATGAAGTGGGGAGCCCCACGTAGAAATGAAGATAGCTCATACGTCTCTTCAGATACTTCTTTCTTTCTGAATATCTGTCTATCCATTATCACCCATCCATCGTTTCATTCTCCTATCCATCCATCTCCTCACCCCATCTCCACTGTCATTTCCAGAGTGCAAATACAAATTTAAATTCACATTCTTCCTCCTTTGTACAAATGTAGCATATTATTCACACTATTTTTGCATGTTGTTTTTGGTGTTATTTTTACCTCCCTAATTCACAGGAAGAGATGTTTATCTTCATCCCTCAGAGGTAGAGTATTCCAGCACACTGTTTTTTGTTTGTTTGTTTTGTTTTTTGAGACAGACCCTCAAGCTGTCACCCTGGGTAGAGTGCTGTAGTTTCACAGCTCACAGCATCCTCCAATTCCTGGGTTCAAGTGAGTCTCTTGCCTCCGCCTCCCTAGTAGCTGGGACTACAGGCACCTGCCACAGCGCCCGGCCATTTTTTGGTTGCAGCCGTCATTGTTGTTTGGTGGGCTCGTCCTGGATTCGAACCCACCAGCTCAGGTGTACATGGCTGGCGCCTTAGCCCGTTGAGCCACAGGCGCCGAGCCCAGCACACTGTTTTTAATCTTTTTTTTTTTTTTACTAGTTTTTGTTTGATGGACATACATTTGGGTAAAGTCCAATCTCTTGGTATTACAAACTCCAAGCTTCAATGAATAACTTGGTATACATGTTGTTTTATACATGTGCTAGGATATCTGTGGTGAAACTACAGAAGTGGAATTTCTGGGTGAAAGAATGAATACACAGATAAGTTGGGGAGATAATGCCATGTTCTTTTCCAGAGGAAGATAGTACTAATTTCTACTCCCTTCCAGTGGCATACTGAGGGAGAGGGGAGAAACCACCCCCCATAGGTGTGAGGCCTGAGTTATCTGTACAAAACTTCAAAGCCTCAGCAAAACCAACTAAAATTGTGTGCTTGTAAATGACACCATGAACTTGAAGTCCTATGGTCAGTGAGAAGCTATCCCCTCCATCTTTGATTGGTCTAAATTCTAAATAATTACAGTTAGTGTAGGGTTTTAGTGATCTACATGTAATCACTGCATTTTGCCCACATGGAAGTTAATTTGGAGAACTCAGAGTTATGGAATTGGCTCCCTTCATTTTTAGCTACACATTTGTGTTGTAGAGAAACAGCTGAAGGATATGGAATCAGGGCACCCAGGTCCCCAGGGTTCTAGATCTCATGATCCTACACACACCTGTGTTTAAACAGTAGATTCACACTAAACTGAGAAAGCACAGAAAGAAACAGAAACAAAAAGAAACAACTCCAGGAAACTTCAATTCTGCTCCTTTATTTTATTTATTTTTTCATTAAATCATAGCTGTGTACATTAGTGCAATCATGGGTACAATGCACTGGTTTCATAAACAATCTGAAATATTTTCATCAAACTGTTTAACATAGCCTTCATGACATTTTCTTAATTATTGTATGAAGACATTTGTATTCTGCATTTAGTAAGTTTCACCTATACCCTTCTGAGATGCACTGTAGGTGTGGTCCCAGCAATTATCCCCCCTCCACCTATCCTCCCCACTCTCCTCCCTTGCCCCTTTCTCCATATTCTTGTGCTATAATTGGGTTATAGCCTTCATATGAAAGCTATAAATTAGCTTCATATTAGGGCTGAGTACATTGGATACTTTTTCTTACATTCTTGAGATACTTTGCTAAGAAGAATATGTTCCAGCTCCATTCATGTAAACATGAAAGAGGTAACATCTCT
>CAUYON010083075.1:0-22854 GCA_963573935.1 Arctocebus calabarensis
GTAGTCCCAGCTACTTGGCAGGCTGAAGCAAGATAAATCTCTTAAGCCCAAGAGTTTGAGGTTGCTGTGAGTTGTTGACACCAGGGCACTGTACCCAGGGTGGCACAGTGAGACTCTGTCTCAAAAAAAAAAAAAAAAAAAATTTGGCTTGGCGCCTGTGGCTCAACAGGCTAAGGCGCCAGCCACGTACACCTGAGCTGGCGGGTTCAAATCCAGCCCGGGGCTGCCAAACAACAATGACGGCTGCAACCAAAAAATGGCCAGGCGTTGTGGTGGGCGCCTACAGTCCCAGCTACTTGGGAGGCTTAGGCAGGAGACTTGCTTGAGCCCAGGAATTCGAGGTAGCTGTGAGCTGTGATGCCACAGCACTCTATCCAGGGTGACAGCTTGAGGCTCTGTCTCAAAAAAAAAAAAAAAAATTCTTATTTATATAAAATGATTTGAAATAAAAGATAAGACGATTTCTCTTTCTATTCAAACTAGAACAGAAAAAATGATGTGTTATTAGGGCTCTTCAGCTTTCCCTTTTTCTACTTACTAAGAGAGTAAAAATTAATAAAATTAAAAGTGGTGACAAAAATGGTGAACAAAACAAAATGCTAGTTCTTTTGAAAAGACTAATCAAAGGTAAATAAATCTTTGGTAAATATAATTAAGGGAGAAAGTACAAAATTAAATACTAGTATTTTTATTTACCTACAAAAAGTATTTTTCAGGCTTGGCGCCTGTGGCTCAACAGGCTAAGGCGCCAGCCACATACACCTGAGCTGGCGGGTTCAAATCCAGCCCCAGCCCAAACAACAATGACAGCTACAACCAAAAAATGGCCAGGCATTGTGGCGGGAGCCTGTAGTCCCAGCTACTTGGGAGGCAGACGCAAGAGACTCCTTTGAGCCCAGGAATTGGAGGTTGCTGTGAGCTGTGATGCCACAGCACTCTATCCAGGGTGACAGCTTAAGGCTCTGTCTCAAAAAAAAAAAGTATTTTTCAGAAATATAAAATAGTAGCATGTTATCTACTTAAGTATGAATGTGTAATTAAAATAACAACTTTCCAGGAAAAACAAAGATTACCAAAACTGACTCAAGAAAAAGTAAAAAATCTGAATAGACCAAGTAGATAAAAATGAAACCATAATCCAAACTCCTCTCCCACTGCACTCTACCTCCTCAAAGGCATCAGGCCCAGACAGTTTTACTGGTGCATTCTATCAAAATTTAAGGAACAGAAAATATCCACCACATATAAAAATATTAAAAGCAAAATAATTAGCTCTTTCTACAAGAAAACATATTTTTTATGTTAAAATCAGTCAACAACTGCACAGTCCAATCTCAAAAAACAACTGCAAAAATATTACATAAAATATTAGTAAAAAGGCTCTTTCGTCTCGGCCACTGACACGCCATCCAGATTGAGGAAGACCCGGAAGCTTCGGGCCACGTTAGCCACGGCTGTATCGGCAAGCACAGGAAGCACCCAGGAGGCCGAGGCAATGCTGGTGGCATTCATCATCGCAGGATCAACTTTGACAAATATCACCCAGGTTACTTCGGGAAAGTTGGTATGAGGCATTACCACTTAAAGAGGAACCAGAGCTGTTGCCCAACTGTCAACCTTGATAAATTGTGGACACTGGCCAGTGAGCAGAGCGGGTAAATGCTGCCAAAAACAAGACAGGAGTTGCTCCAATCATTGATGTAGTACGACCGGGCTACTACAAGGTTCTGGGGAAGGGAAAACTCTCAAAGCAGCCAGTCATTGTGAAGGCCAAATTCTTCAGCAGAAGAGCTGAAGAGAAGATTAAGGGTGTTGGAGGGGCTTGTGTCCTGGTGTCTTGAAGCCACATGGAGGGGAAGTTCATTAAATGCTATTTCCTTGTGGTCTGAGAAAAAAAAAAATAAAAATAAAAAATATATATATATTAGTAAAAAGAACTGATATATTCAAAGAAAAAATAGACTTTCACTCTTTTTTCACATCAAACATAAAAATTAAATTTTTGTTTTTTTGAGACAGAGTCTCAAGCCTCAAGCTGTCACCCTGGGTAGAGTGTTGTGGCATCACAGCTCACAGCAACCTCCAACTCCTGGGCTCAAGTGATTCTCCTGCCTCTGCCTCCCAAGTAGCTGGGACTACAGGAGCCTGCCAGCTCAGATGTTATGTGACTGGCACTTTAGCCACTTGAGCCACAGGTGCCAAGCCATAAAAATGGAATTTTAAAAACCTGATCATAGGGGCAGCACCTGTGACTCAAGGAGTAGGGTGCCAGCCCCATATACCAAGGGTGGCGGGTTCAAGCCTAGCCCTGGCCAAAACTGCAAAAAAAAAAAAACTGATCATAGAGCTAAACATAAAAGTTAAAACTATAAAACTCTGAGAAGCAAACACAAGAGAATACCATTCTGACCTTGGGGTAGATCAGTGGTTCTCAAGATTTTGCTCCCCCACCTCCCATCACTTAAAACATCTAGAGAAATTTTTATTTGTTACATCTGAGAGTGGAGGGGTTAGAGAGTTCTTTTGGCATCTAATAGGGAGAGGCCAGGAATGCTGCTTAATATCCTTCAATGCAAGGATAACCAGCCTACTCAGCAAAAAATAATACACCCTTAATGTTAATAGTGCTGAAGTTGAGAAATTCTAGGGCAAATTTCTTAGCAAAGATTTCTTACCCTGGCTCAGTGTCCGTAGTACAGTGGTTACGACGCCAGCCACATATACCAAGGCTGGCAGTTTCGAACCAGGCTTGGGCCAGCTAAACAACAATGATAACTGCAACAAAATAAATAGCCAGGCAATGTGCAGGCGCCTATAGTCCCAGCTGTTTGGCAGGCTGAGGCAAGAGAATCACAAAAGCCTGAGTTGGAGGTTGCTATGAGCTGTGACACCTCGGCACTCTACCAAGAGCTTTGAAATGAGACTTTGTCTCAAAAAAGAAAAACATTTCTATGGATGAAAATATCTCAGATTGTATATGAAGCCCGCACATTGTACTAATGTACACAGCTATGATTCAATAAAAAATAAAATAAAAAAAAAAAAAACATTTCTTAGATTTCAAAAGCATAATCCATTCCTTCAAAAGCATAAGGCATTGGGTGGTGCCTGTGGCTCAGTGAGTAGGGCGCCGGCCCCATATACCAAGGGTGGCAGGTTCAAACCTGGTCCTGGCCGAACTGCAACAAAAAAATAGCTGGGCATTGTGGCCGGTGCCTGTAGTCCCAGTTACTTGGGAGGCTGAGACAAGAGAATTGCCTAAGCCCAGCAGCTGGAGGTTGCTGTCAGCCATGAAACCATGGCACTCTACCAAGGGTAACAAAGTGAGACTCTGTCTCTAAAAAAAACCCCAAAAAACAACAACAACAACAACAACAAAGCATAAGCCATTAAAAAAAAAAAACTGATAAATTGAAGTACATCAGATTTTAAAAGTATCTGTTCGGGCGGCGCCTGTGGTTCAGCAAGTAGGGCACCGACCCCATACACTGAGGGCTGCAGGTTCAAACCCAGCCCCAGCCAAACTGCATCAAAAATTAGCCGGGCGCTGCGGCAGGCACCTGTAGTCCCAGCTACTTGGGAGGCTGAGGCAAGAGAATCGCCTAACCCGAGAGCTGGAGGATGCTGTGAGCTGTGACTCCACTGCACTCTACTGAGGGTGATAGAGTGAGACTCTTGTCTCCACAAAAAAAAAATAATAAAATAAAATAAAAATAAAAAGTATCTGTTCTTGGTGGCACCTGTAGTCCCAGCTACTCGGGAGGTTGATATAAGAGAATCGCCTATACCCAGGAGTTAGAGGTTGCTGTAAGCTGTGTGACACCATGGCACTCTACTGAGGGAGAAAAAGTGAGACTCTGTCTCTACAAAAAAAAAAAAGTATCTGTTCTTGGCTGAGCAGAGTGGCTCATATCTATAAGCCACCACTCTGTGACAGGCTGATGTGCAAGAATCATTGGAGCCCAGGAATTGATAAGCAACCTGGGCAACATAGCAGCCCCCTGTTTCTATCAAAAAAAAAAAATCCATCTATATGTTCTTCAAAGGATATCACTAAGAAAATGAAAAGGCAAGGCAAAGAAAGACTGAAAGAAAATATTTATTAATACATATTACATATCGGCTTGGCGCCTGTGGCTCAAGAGGCTAAGGCGCCAGTCACATACACCTGAGCTGGCAGGTTCGAATCCAGCCCAGGCCGCCAAACAACAATGACGGCTACAACCAAAAAATGGCTGGGCGTTGTGACAGGTGCCTGTAGTCCCAGCTACTTGGGAGGCGGAGGCAAGAGACTCACTTGAGCCCAGGAATTGAAGGTTGCTGTGAGCTGTGTTGCCACGGCACTCCATCCAGGGTGACAGCTTGAGGCTCTGTCTCAAAAAAATAAATAAATAAATAAATACATATTACATATCTAAGAAAGAACTTGTATCAGAAGAAATAAGGAACTATTAAAGCTCAATAAGGAATGAAAACAAAAAAATGTTAAAGAGTGAAGGAGGTAAATATTATCTGTAAAAGACATACAGAAAGTATCTAAATGGTCAATAAGCCCATGATGAGGTTCACTGTCATCAGGCACTGCAATAAATACAAAATGTTCCTTCATGTTCAGCAACATGAGTCAGCAGGGAGACGAAGATTTAAACCATACTGAGATACCATCACAAGCCCACTAAGATGGCTAAAATTAAGGCTGGCAAGACCAAGTGTTGACAAAGACGTGGAAATACTCGACCTCTCACACGATGCTGGTGGGGCTGCAAGACCGTGCAACCACACTCGGTTACAGTTTGGCAATTATTCACATAAAGTCAGCAGCTATTTCTACCTCCCCATAAACCACCCAGGACCAGCTGGGGGATTCCCAAGAGATCTTCACAGCTGGGACAATACAAAGAAGAAAAAGAACAGCCCCTGCAAAGTGGGGAGCTGCTCCCTGCCATGAGAGTCGGTTCAGAACCCTGTGGAGTTCTTTCTGCCCAGTACAACAGTTTAAATGCCAAGATCAAAGTAGAGAAGAGAACATCTAAACTATTTTTCTCAGGCTCATTTTTAAAAATCCCTCTCTCCATAAAACATTGATTGAAGATGTGAAACCCAATCAGGCATTCATTTCCTGGGAATTTATCACGATGCTTTTCCAAGAATTAATGCACGAGGCCTAAAGTAACTGTAATTAACAATCTTGGGCTTCTACACACACTTACTGTTGAAAGAAATGCACACACACACACACAAATGGATGTGATCCAGTTTTAACATGTGGCCCAAATTAGGCACATAAGCCTTGTTCCTTTACAAAAACTGCAGGAAGAAAAAAATCTCCTTTGAGACAATAACTAAACCAACCTCAACCCCAACCTGCCTTCATTATTCTCTTGTCCTCAATATAATAAAAACTTTCCAGCATTTATACTCAAACAATTTGGGGAAACTTGTTCTGCATAAATTTGAAAGTGCTTAACTGCCGAAAACTAGTCAGCCCAAAGCACTATTTTATAATTGGTATAAACTCTTAAGACCTAATCCATTCAGGGTCTTGTTAACACCTATATAAGGGTATAAACTGGCATGTAAAATACGTAATATGTACTTTTTACTAAGTTTGAAGCATATAATAATAAGTAAAGCTACTGACTCGCTAAGAGTATTTTGGTCACTTGTGATGGTTTTGCATGGCCTGCTATCTATCCCGCTTCCCGGGGGCCCCCTCTCTTCTTGCTGGCACTGGTCCTGACTCACTAACCTTCAGACACTCCTTTCTGCCCCAGGACCTCTGGACAGGCCCATCTCCCAGCCTATCACACTGGCCTCAGGAAACACATTCTTTATACTAGCTTATCTTCTCCTGAGAACTATCTGAGTAAGAATAACTAATTTCTCTCATAGCACAGGGTTCAGGCAGCACAGCAATCTACTTAACACTTAAAAAACATATTACTGAGTCTTTCCTAAAAAACAAGCATTTATTTAAAAGACTGCTCAAGGACATGTCCTGGGGCTCATACCTGTAATCCTAGCACTCTGGGAGGCCAACCGCCTCACTATTAAAATAGAAAAATTAGCAGGGTACTGAGGGGGGCACCTGTCCTTCCAGCTACCTGGGAAGCTGAGGCATTGCTTAAGTCCAGGAGTTTAAAGTTGCTGTGAGCTATGATAATGCCATGGCACTCTACCCAGGGTGAAAAAGTAAGCACCTGTCTCCCCCCAGAAAAATAAAAAATGAAATGCTGCTTCAAGCCAGACACACTTTGGGAAACTTGCCTTTGTAGTACCTGCTGTTCAAAGTACAACTTGCGGAGAGCAGGCCTCTCCACGCACACAGACACAGTCAGAGCTGTGCTGCTATGGTTCCGTGTCCTTCACCCTCCAAAACTAGTGCCACCAAGAACTGTGCCCATCCCAGAGGCACTCAGATCCACCCTGAAGCTTTGTTCATAAGGTGCCTGGCAGGCACCCCAGAGGCAGATACAGACTTCCTTCAGTTGGCGCTAAGGGCTTGCAGTATCTTAAGTTGTAGGGAGACAGACTTGGGAGGAGAGGCTGTTCCCCCCCCCACCCCCGAAATCCAACTCTCAGAGCAATAACAATCTTTTAGAGCAGTGAGAATTCATTGCTTTTGTGTTAGTTAAAACTGTATGGTGTCTGGGCACTCCAAAACCTTTGCAAAAATAATGAGTTTCTGAGGATGGCCCTAGGCACCACAATGAACAAAACAGTTTACAACAGGAAACTTCCACATTTCAAACTCCCAACTTACAGACATTTGCAATAAGATCCTTCTGTCCATCATGGACAGCTTCCAGGTGACCAAGATGTGAAAACAAACGGTAAGGCTTGTAGGAGTCTACTTTTCATACTTGTAGTGGGTAAGTTATTGACATTTCAGCAAATGGAAGCCCAGGAACAGAATAAAAATACAACTTAATATATCATGGTTTGGCCATTATTTGCCAAAACTATATTTAAAAAAACATCAGCTCACATTCCCATTCCTCAAGTATGCGCTAGAGCATTGATCCCCAACTTTTTTGGCACCAAAGACCAGTTTTATGGAAGACAATTTTCCAGATGAGGTTGGGGAGATTAGATTCTCATAAGAAGCACCCGCAGTTAATACAGTAGAGCTCACGTCCCTATGACATAATCTAATGCCACTGTTGATATGGCAGCAGACAAACCTCAGGTGGTGACGTGAGCAACAAGGAAGGCCAGCGCCACACAGATGCAGCTTCCAGGCTGACCGCTCACCTCCTGCTCTGTGGACAGGTACCTAACAGGCCACAGACCCCTACGAGTCTGCGCCCTACAGTGCTAGAGTTAAGGTACTTTTAGCCAGTTTTATCTCCTAAAAGTACACAGATTATTGACCATTCCCAAGAAAGGAAAGCCTTTAAAAGCCTTTAGAAGAAGTATCAATTTAAAACAGGAAAAAAACAGAAAACTTCACTTTGCAGGAGTTGTGTTTAAAGAAGAGCATGCACCTGACTCCAGAGAGGTCTGCAACCACAGCACAGTCACGGGTGGAGGAAAGAGATGCGTCAAAACCCACCTCTGAGGTGACCATGAGCTTTCTGCCCCAAGGAAATCTGGCAGAAAAACTAAACACACCAACATCAAAAAGCATGTAAGACTATTGAGGGCACATCTTATCATATTAACAATGCATATCAACCTAAGAGCCCTCTTCAGGATTTGCTAAGCTATGACCACATGTCTGCACCAGAAATATGTTAAGATGCTAAGGAAATTCCTACTGGACGAAGAGGCTGTGTTCCACCTGGAGATGAGGTTAGTGAATACAGGCTGCTGAGATGACTAACCTAACATAAACGTCAGAGCCACCTAAATCAGCCAAAATATCAGTCTGCCCTTGAGGCCAAGTTTTCTGTGTTGTTGTTTTTTTTTTGAGACCGTCTTGCTATGTCCCCTAGGCAAGAGTGCCATGGTGTCAGCCTAGCTCACAGCAACCTAAAACTCCTGGGCTCAAGTGATTCCCATGCCTCAGTCACCTTCTCCCCCACCCCCATAGATGGGACTACAGGTGCCCACCACAATGCCTGGCTGATTTTTGTTATTTTTAGCAGAGACGGGAGTTCTCAATCTTGCTCAGGCTGGTCTTGAACTCCAGAGCTCAAGCAATCTGCCCACCTGGGCCTCCCAGAGTGCTGCAATTACAGGCATGAGCCTCCTCACTCAGTTCCCTGAGGCCAACTGCAACCTTAATTATTAAGAAATAAATTTCGATTTATCAATTAGACCATGATTGCTTTTTTTTTTTTTTTGAGCAAAAGGCTCCCAGCCCAAAATAACTTCCTTTCAATGTCTCAACCTGATCTTGTTGACAAACCTCCCGCTTTCCTCTGTGTCATGCTAGTTCAGTGGTTCTCAACCTGTGGATCACAGCATTAAGAAAGTTGAGTACCACTGTGCTAGTTAGTGGAGTAACTATGTATCATAGAGTAGCTAACTGGTCTATAAACTATGTCATAAATTCTTTCTGCCCTTTCTCTTCCAATAAAAGGAAGAAAATAAAGAATAAGGTATTTGCTAAGAGTTTCTATTGTGGGATAACCTCATTCTCCTTAGAATAACAATTTCTGCAAGTTCTGAACACAGAAATGCTAAGGATGTTATCTCTGATAAAAATGAAAAAGGAGAACCCCATAACCCTAAGTCCAGCTCACGGCATTCTAAACTTCACTTCGTTCTGAAAAGTAACATGCTATTATCAAGGAAGAACTTTTCATCTTGCTTTTCTTTTTTTTAACCAAAGTTTAAAAAATAAATTTTAAAAACTACATTTTTGGTTCGGTGCCTGTGGCTCAACGGGCTAAGGCGCCAGCCACATACACCTGAGCTGGCGGGTTCGAATCCAGCCTGGACCCGCCAAACATGATGGCTGCAACCAAAAAATGGCCGGGCGTTGTGGCAGGTGCCTGTGATCCCAGCTACTTGGGAGGTGGAGGCAAGAGACCCGCTTGAGCCCAGGAACTGGAGGTTACTGTGAGCTGTGATGCCACAGCACTCTATCCAGGGTGACAGCTTGAGGCTCTGTCTCAAAAAAAATAAATAAATAAATAAATAAAAACTAGATTTTCCCATCATCCTAAAGTGTCCAGAGAAGGCTCGTAGGTTAGTCAGAAAATTCCACGAATTGGACGTTCCCTAGACCAGGGACTCATAGCTGTTGTAGGACATTAACAGCCCTCGATGGCAGTGATGATTATACAACAGTTCCCAGAGCATTAGACTCCACTAGAATAACCCACCCCGGGAGACAATGACATCATGCGAGCAACTCAAGAAAGTTGGGCTCGGAGAAGTGAAGAGTAAAATCTTGAAGCCAGCGCAGAATGACCGCCATCCCACCTCCAATCAAAAAGGGGACAGTCACCTACTGCTAAACAGACACTTTAAAGAGAAAATGAAAACCCACATGGAAAAAATCAATCAGTAAAGGAAACCAAAAACGCCCAACGCCGTGGGCTCCGACCCACTAGGGAATCTTCCCACACTAGGGGCCTCATCCACGGCCCCCCTCCCCCGGGAAACTTCGACGAGGACACGCAGTGGGAACAAAGCGAAGCTGCAGTCCTGCCTCCTCCAACTTTCCCAGAAGCACCGCTGCCAGCGGGAAGGCACCGGGCGCGGGGCTGTCCCGCAGCGCGTCACTCGGACGGGTCGGGCGGCCAGCAGCTCCCACACAAAGCCGCCCCTGACTTGGTGACAGCCACAAGTGGCCGGACACGGGGCTCCGCAGGCCAACGCTACCTCCCGAGCCCCCCGCCAGCGCACACAGGACCCCCTTTCTCCCCTTCTCGGCTAATACGCACGCACGCAACTTTCCCTCGGGACGGGGCGGGCCCAAGCGTGGACTGGAGGCGACCTGGGGACCCCTGCGCCTCCCCGAGCGCTCCCTGCCCCCCACCACGGCCGGGCGCCCCGGGCCACCGCGAGTGAAGCCTGCGCCCTGGTAAACTACCCACCTGCACAACTCAGGGAACTCGCCGGCCTCTGCCTGCTTGGCTGCCGGGGCCGCGACCAGCAGCAGCAGCAGCAGCAGCAGCAGCAGGGAGCGCGGCGGGCGGCCGGCGGGCGCGGGCCCCAGGTGGACGCTCTGGCCAGCGGCGGCCCCCATCGCGCCGGGCCTGGGCTGCGCGGCGGGCACTGGGCTAGCGGCGCGCGACTGCGGGGGTCCGCGCCTGGGACGGGGTCGCGCCGCCAGGACCAGAAGCGGAGGTGGCGCAGGAGCCGGAACGGGCAGGGGCCGGAGACCGAGAGGAGCGCGGCTGGGACGGGCACGGCCGCGGCGGCGACAGCAGCAGCCCCGGAACCGCGTCACGTGACCGCCGCTCGGCACCGCCCCCTCCCCGCCCCCCGCTCACGTGACTCCCTTGTTCAGGTGATCCCCGCCCGGCCGTCTCCTCCCAGGCTCGGGTCACGTGAGCGCGGCACGCGCGGGACGGGAAGCGGCGCGGCGCCCCACGCTGACTGCGTTGGGGGCGGGGGTGCGACGTGTGCGGATCCCCGGCCTCAGTTTCCCGGTCGCACCTGGCTGGGTGGTGGCCCGGGCGCTTCCCAGTTTAGAGCGACCGTTCCCTGCCTCGACCGACCCGGAGGGAGAGCGGGAACTTGGCTCACAGTGCGCAGCAGGAGCTGCCTCCCCGCGGCCGCACTGCGCCGCGCCGTTGTGGGGAGGGGACCAGGCCTTCCCTGCCTGTGGAGCCCGGTCCCGGAATCCTGCCCGTCAGAGCCCCTCGCGGCCTCTGTGGGAATGTCATTTCCGAGCGTGAGCTTCCTGCCGTGGGGAAGGCAGCACAGATAGCTCCTGAAGGACCCAAGGGCGACTACCAAATGACCCTCGGCTAAGTTTAGTAATTCCATTCGCAGGTCCCATTGAGCCCACACCGTGTGAATGGCTCTGTGCTAGGCTTAGGGGCCGCAGAAAGATGAATATGCAAAGATTTGAACTCAAGAAATGTACATCCTTGAGCGGCGCCTGTGGCTCAGTGGGTAGGGCGTCGGCCCATATACCGAGGGTGGCAGGTTCCAACCGGGCCCCAGCCAAACCGCAACCAAAAATAGCCGGGCGTTGTGGCGGGCGCCTGGAGTCCCAGCTACTCGGGAGGCTGAGGCAAGAGAAGCGCCTAAGCGCAGGAGTTGGATGTTGCTGTGAGCTGTGACGGCACGGCACTCCACCGGGGGCGATAAAGTGAGACTCTGTCTCTACAAAAAAAAAAAAAGAAGAAAGAAATTTCTTTTGGAGAAAGATAAAAAATAATAACTGGAACATCTGTTGGCAGTGCTTATTCCACACCAGACACTGTGCTAAGCACAACCACCTGTGAAGTGGGCACTGGGTTGTAGATGAGGAGTGGGGGGGTGGCCATGCTGAGTAATTTGCCTGGAGATCTCTAAGCTGTGGCCAAGCTGGGAACCTAATGCGTACAAATAACCCTGAACCAACGATTGTTGAGCAGGTAATCGCCCATGTACTGGGCACTGACTTTGGCTCTTTTAATCCAAACACGATCCCATAGGAGAGGTACCTTTATTGCACCCATTTTGCAGATAATGAAGCTGAAGTATGTAGGAATTAAATAGCCAATCCTGCAGCTGATACATGAAAAAGCTGGGGGTTGAGCCCACGCCAGACAGTCCCAGAGCCTGCTACTTAGCCGCTGTGTTCTATTGCCAAAGAGTAATAGTGTTGTGGGGTCTTAGAGGGATGGCAGGCTGTGGGCATCAAGACAGGGTTCATGTCTTCGGATGCCAGTGTTAAAATTGATACAAATACAGGTAATCAATGGATACAAAAACCATTAGGTGAAAGATTAGTATGAACTAGAATATTCACTCTGTCTCAAAGTATCACTCTCGAAGTATATTTCCCTAGTAAAGACAAAATACACGATAATCCACTAGTTAAAATTGGTATTACCAATTTGGCAGGGGGAGACTAGCATTTTTCTGCTTTCTAAAATGATGCCACGAAAAAATACTGGGAAGGAATAATATGTAAAAGAGGATACAGTCATGACTCAGATGCAGATGTAAAATGAACATGTGTCAAAGATATTCTTTTTTTTTTTTTTTCCAGTTTTTGGCAGGGTCTGGGTTTGAACCCGCCACCTCTGGTATGTGGGGCCAGCACCCTACTCCTTTGAGCCACAGGTGCCATCCAAAGATATTCTTTAACTCAGTGTGAGAACCAATAACATGTTACAACTGGTTCAAAAGAGAATCCAGTAAATATACATTCAGGAATGCTGAGATGAAATTGCCTAAGAGATGGAAGATTGGTCAGTATCTGTTGGTCAAAAACCAGCTGCATATCCAGTGGAGACACAGAGAAAGGACAGGACAGGCAAGGAGACCAGCGAGTGCAAAGACATAGGTAGAAAGATACAGAAAGCTGTATTTCTGTAGAAGCGCTGTTAACCTGAGCACAAGTCATTTGGGAATAGAGAGCACCTACTTTTGCCCTCAGAATTGTGCTTTATCCTGGGCCTATAAAATATAATCCTTCAAGGATCTCACAGTTTAGGAGATAGTCTGTTCTAATATAAGTGTGGAAAACAGTAATATGGTCAGCTCCTAGAGGATCTTAAATGATCAGCTAGGAAGCTTAGATTTGGTTGGATGTGAAGTAAGAGACAGTAACAGCTGGCAGTGATACATCCTGAAGGCTCACCCTGTGTCAAGATCCAGTCACAGGAATTATGCCATTCACTCTTCAGAGCAATCCCATAAGATAGGTAATTTTATTACCCTCTTTATTTTTATTTATTTATTTATTTATTTTGGCCCAGGGCTGAGTGTGAACCTGCCACCTCTGGCATATGGGACCAGCACCCTACTCCTTTGAGCCACAGACGCCGCCCTATTACCCTCTTTTTTATTTATTTATTTATTTATTTTCTGAGACAGAGCCTCAAGCTGTCGCCCTGGATAGAGTGCTGTGGCATCACAGCTCACAGCAACCTCCAATTCCTGGGCTCAAGCAAGTCTCCTGCCTCCACCTCCCAGTTAGCTGGGACTGCAGGCGCCTGCCACAACACCCCGCCATTTTTTGGTTGCAGCCGTTATTGTTGTTTGGCAGGCCTAGGCTGGATTTGAACCCGCCAGCTCAAGTGTACATGGCTGGTGCCTCAGCCCATTGAGCCACAGGTGCCGAGCCCCTATTACCCTCTTTAAAAGATGAGGAATTCCGGCTCAGCGCCTGTGGCTCAATGGGCTAAGGCACCAGCCACGTACACCTGAGCTGGTGGGTTCAAATCCAGCCTGGCCTGCCAAACAACAATGATGACTGCAACCAAAAAAAAAAAAAAATGGCCGGGCGTTGTGGTGGGCGCCTGCAGTCCCAGCTACTTGGGAGGCGGAGGCAAGAGACTGGCTTAAGCCCAGGAATTGGAGGTTGCTGTGAGCTGTGATGCCACAGCACTCTATCCAGGATGACAACTTGAGGCTCTGTCTCAAAAAAAAAAAAGAAATGAAATACCCTGGCTCGGCACCCATAGCTCAGTGATTAGGGCACCGGCCACAGGCACCAGGGATGATGGGTTTGAACCCCACTCGGGCCTGCTAAACAACAATGAGAATAACAACAACAAAAAACAATATTGGAGCAATCTCAGCTACTTGGGAGGCTGAGGCAAGAGAATCCCTTAAGTCAAAGAGTTTGAGGTTGCTATGAACTGTGACACAACACTCTACCAAGGGTGACATAGTGAGACTGTCTCAAAAAAAAGAAAGAAATTAAATACCCTGCTCAAAGCCACAGAGTTAATAAGAGGCAGAGTATGGATGTGAACTATATGACTTGGGACCAAAGCCTCCTGAGTGAGAGATTTAGAGCATGAGAGGGATGGTCACAGAGACACTTCAGGAAAATCCATCTGGTTGCAGGATGGACTAGAAGCTACTTTATTAAAAGTATCAGAAAGCCCTGGCTCAGTGCCTGTAGCACAGTGGTTATGGTGCCAGCCACATACACTGAGGCTGGTGGGTTCGAACCCAGCCTGGGCCCACCAAACAACAATGGCAATCGCAACAGAAAAACAGCCAAGGGCGGCGCCTGTGGCTCATCGAGTAGGGCGCCAGCCCCATATACCAAAGGTGGTGGGTTCAAATGCAGCCTTGGCTGAACTGCAAAACAGAAAAATAGCCGGGCATTGTGGTGAGCGCCTATAGTCCCAGCTACTTGGGAGGCTTAGGCAAGAGAATCGCCTAAGCCCAGGAGTTGGAGATTGCTGTGAGCTGTGTGACGCTACGGCACTCTACCTAGGGCGACAAAGTGAGACTGTCTCTACAAAAAAAAAAGAAAAGAAAAACAGCCAAGCATTGTGATGGGTGCCTGTAGTCCCAGCTCTTTGAGAGGCTGAGGCAAGAGAATCACTTAAGCCCAAGAGTTTGAGGTTGCTATGAGCTGTGACACCACAGCACTCTATTGAGGGCGACATAATAAGACTCTGTCTAAAAAAAAAAGAAAGAAAGAGAGAAAGCCCTGTGTCTTCCAAGACCCCTCAGTTCCCAGTTGGTTAACACCCACCTGGGTGACTACCAAAGGTAACAAGCGTGGGGTACAGGAATGGGGAGGGGCGTGGGGCAGAGGCGTGAGGCACCCACGCCTTTCTGTGCTGGCAGGGCTCACCTCCACCCCAGGGCTGCAGGTGCAGGATCCATGCTTCCCAGCCTTATCCCAGCCTTTCCCAAGGGCATACAACCCAACCCTGACAATGGAACTTGATGAGAAGTCTCCTGAGACCTTCTGCAAAATACTTTTCTCTCCAATAAAAAAAGATGCGAAGGAGAAAATTACCTTTTTTATATTAATTTTTTTTTTACTGTGTGCAGTCATGTCTATAAAAGGCGTTTGCAACTGCTAGAGTCTCTTGTAACTATGAGGGAAGTTAGGGCTCACACAGTGGGAACAAGATGAAAAAATGAGGATCCCAGACGACACCGCTGACCACTTCATCAAAATCCTAGAAATAGGATTCTGGTTTGTGACAAAATAAATTTGCTTAAGCCGTGTTAGTTATTCATTTGTCTCCTCTACGCTCTAAATGCCCCCTTCAATATTTGCTGTCTGACAAACAAAGGAATTATTTTAAGTAATTCTCCTTTAACGTCAGCATGACATTAAGCTTTCTGAGTACGAAACCCTCTGGAGGAACATTGCTGAAGAGGTTCTGATGCTTCCGGGACAGCATACCAGGAGGCACTGACACCTGCTCACCCACCTGCACACAGTGGGGGACCTACTGCAACTGCAGAGAAGCTTCACCCTGGCCAGTCTGCTCTCTAATGACCTGACTGCCTCCTTCTCCAGGGAGACCTGAACCCCTCTAAGCTGTCCTTCCTTGAGTCCTGTCCCTCAGCTCAAGGGTGCCATAGACAGTTTCCTGATATCTTATTGTTACTCTTTGATCATAGCTCATGATTACTTATTAACATCCTGCTGTTTCTAGCTCCTGATTAGACCCAAACTGCCACACCATGTTGACCTGGCTTTCTGTGTTACTTGCAGCCAAAAGCATATCAACTGGCTCAGGGTAACACTTAGCAACAGGTTGGATAGGACAGACAGAAAAGAAGGCATCATGATGATCAAAGTTTCTAAATTGGAAGGTTGGCTCTGCTAAGAACAGAAGAGGAGAAATGAGTTTGAGCAGAAAGACACTTAGTGTCTTTCTGTGCCAGACAGAGAAGTATCCAAGAGGAGGTTCCCAGCAGGCAGTGGTATACAACACTCAACATGGGTGAAGGAATCACCGGGGGACTTGCAAAGACAGGGCGATGAGAGGGTAACTGGACAGCGGCCAGATGAAAGAAATTGCCAGGGAAAGAACAAAAGAGGAAAGAAATTCTTGGCGCCTTCCTTAGTTGTTGTGTAATAAATTACCCCCCCACACACCCCGGGCGGCGTCTGTGGCTCAGCAAGTAGGGCTCTGGCCCCACATACCGAGGGTGGTGGGTTCAAACACGGCCCCTGCTGAACTGCAAAACAAAAAAATAGCCAGGTGTTGTGCCAGGCGCCTGTAGTCCCAGCTACACGGGAGGCTGAGGCAAGAGAATTGCCTAAGCTCAGGAGTTGGAAGTTGCTGTGAGCTGTGATGCCTCCGCACTTTACTGAGGGTGATAAAGTGAGACTCTGTCTCTACAAAAAAAAAAAGATAAAAAAATAAAAATAAATTACCCTGTAACTCAATGGCTTAAAACAGCAATCACCGCTTATTAATTCTCACTAGATTTTATGGGTCAGAAATTTAGTCAAGGCCCAGTAAGAATTGCTTAATTCTGTCCCATTACTTCTGGGTCCTTAGCTCAAAGACTGGATGGTAGAAGGCTGGAAAGGCTTGGTCATCCCCACGGTTGTTGGTAGGCACTGCTGTCAGGGGAAGCCTCGGCTAGAGGGCCTCTACACGTAGCCTCTGCACACAGTCTAAGCTCCTTCGAACGTGGCCGCTGGGCTCCAGGGCAGCTGAGGAGAGAGAGGGCAGAGTGAGAACGGTGACAGCACATCGTTGTCCAAAACAGGACACTAGTTTTGTCAGACACAGTGGATGAGGGCAGCCACCAGCCCTGCCCAGAGTCAGGAAGAGGAACCCTGGATCCCAGCCCTCAGTGGGGAGAGCCGCTCACATCGCAAGAAGAAAGTGTGGAAGGAGGTGTCCTCATATTGGAAAATCCCTGTGGGAAGCATTACGGTTACGAGGAAGAGAAAGTAAGCCGGAAAAGCAGCAGAGACACAGAAAGAAAGTGCAAGGGATTTACAGGAGGCAGCAGGGAACAGAAAGTTTGCATGGGTTCCTCCTGAAGACTGTGTGGAGCTCGGCCAGGAGAGGCGTGTGATGGTGAATGCTGGGGCTGTGGTGGCCAGGATGGCACTCTCAGACTGGCGGTTTAGAAGGAAAATCTTCCTATCAATCAGCAGGGGTCCTTAAACTATGGCCCGCGGGCCACATGCTTCAGTGTGAATTGTATTTGTGTCTGTTTTGTTTTTTACTTCAAAATAAGATATGTGTAGTGTGCATAGGAATTTGTTCATAGTTTTTTTTAAACTATAATCCGGCTCTCCAACAGCCTGAGGGACAGTGAATTGGCCCCCTGTTTAAAAAGTTTGAGGATGCCTGAATTAGAGACACCTTTTGCTTAAATTCTCCAGTTGGAGAGCAAGGCAACCTAATGTAAATGAGAAAAATGGAAAGATATATAGTGTCTTTTTTTTTTTCTTGAGACAGAGCCTCAAGCTGTCACCCTGGATAGAGTGCTGCAGCATCAGAGCTCACAGCAACCTCCAACTCCTGGGCTCAAGCGAGTCTCCTGCCTCCGCCTCCCAAGTAGCTGGGAGTACAGGAACCCGCCACAACGCCCCACCATTTTTTGGTTGTAGCCATCATTGTTGTTTGGCGGGCCCAGGCTAGATTCGAACCCGCCAGCTCAGGTGTACGTGGCTAGCGTCTTAGCCCCTTGAGCCACAGGCGCCGAGCCTATATGGTGTCCTTTTAAACCAATCATTACCTGACTCAAGGTATGTGCCTTGTTTCTTAATTTTGTAATGTTCTATAGTAGTTGAGTCAATGAGTGCAAGACTAAATAAAAACACATTAGCTTTGGGCTCGGTGCTTGTGGCTCAACAGGCTAAGGCACCAGCCATGTACACCTGAGCTGGTGGGTTCAAATCCAGCCTGGGCCCACCAATCAATAATGATGGCTGCAAAATAAATAAATAAATAATAAAAAAATAAAAATAACAATGATGGCTGCAACCAAAAAATGGCCGGGCGTTGTGGCAGGCGCCTGTAGTCCCAGCTACTTGGGAGGCAGAGGCAGGAGACTGGCTTGAGCCCAGGAATTGGAGGTTGCTGTGAGCTCTGATGCCACGGCACTCTATTCAGGGTGACAGCTTGAGGCTCTGTCTCAAAAAAAAAAAAAAAAGAAAGACTAAGTGAGGACATAAAAGAAGATACTTTCACACAGTTGTGTAATGTGTTTGCATATGTAGCTGTGATGTTAGAAAAGAATCCAAAGAGTTGGCAAAGTTAAAAAAAAAAAAAGCAGGGCCCATATATTATATTATATTAATTTTTTTTCTTTTCCTTTCTTTTTTTTTTGCAGTTTTTGGCTGGGGCCAGGTTTGAACCCAACACCTCTAGCATATGGGGCCAGCCCCCTACTCCTTGAGCCACAGGTGCTCCCATATTATATTAATTTCTGTAGAGGTGAGCCACAGTACCAGGCCTTAATCTTCTAATCTTAAGAATCGAATTTCCTAATCTATCAAATGTTAATGATAATTAACAGATGTAACTCGCCTATCACTGTCCCGAACACATACCATGCACCTGAGCTTTCATACACCCCATATCTATGCAGTGCTTGGTAAATGTATATAGGCAGTAGCGGTTATTTTTTAAATATCAATGACCTGACCATTTGTTTAGCACATTAAAAAACAGATTAAGAATGCTAGGTATGGGCCGAGAGTGGTGGCTCACGCCTGTAATTCCAACAGTTTGGGAGGCCGAGACAGGAAGATTACCTGAACTTATGAATTTGAGACCAGCCTGAGCTAGACCAAGACTCTGTCTCTAAAAATAGCTGGGTGTTGTGGCAGGTGCCTGTAGTCCTAGCTACTCGGGAGGCTGAAGCAAGAGAATTGCTTGAGCCCAAGAGTTTGAGGTTGCTGTGAGGTGTGACGCCACGGCACTCTACCAAGGTTGACAAAATGAGACTCTGTCTCAAAAAAAGCTACCTATGGTGGTGCATGCCTGTCATCCTAGCACTTTCGGATGCTGGGCAGGAGGATCACTTGAGGCCAGCCTGGGCAATATAGCAAAACCCTATCTCTACAAAAATTAAAAAAAATTAGCTAAGTGTAGTGGCATGTACCTATAGTCCCTAGGGAGGCTAAAGCAGAAGGATTGCTTCAAGCTGCAATGAGCTATGATCATGCCATTTTACGCCAGCTTGGGGAACAGAGCAAGACCTCATCTCCAAAAAATAAATAAATAAATAAAAAGTAGACAATCAGTAGAAGTAAACTTATCACTTAACTTTGCTGCTGACTTACTGTGAACCTGCCCCGGGGGACATGTTTCTAACCTTATGACATAGGAATCCTCTTCTTTGCCAAATCACACTGCAAACCTCTCCCTCAGGCTATGGATTTGAAACTATGCAGCACAAACTACATGCCTCCCTGTGTGCAACACACAGTCATCAGTGACATCCGGCAGGGACACTGAGGCCATTTATAGTCAGTCATTCTCTAACTGTGGTCCAGGGACCCCGCAGGGGGGCCCTGAGACTCTTTCAAGGTGTCTATGAGGTTGAAGCTTTTTTTTTTTTTTTCTTTAGCCAGAGACTTAAGCTGTCGTCCTGGGTAGAGTGCTGTGGCATCACAGCTCACAGCAACCTCTAATTCCTGGGCTCAAGCGAGTCTCCTGCCTCCACCTCCCAAGTAGTTGGGACCACAGGCGCCCACCACAACGCCCGGCTATTTTTTTTGTTGTTGTTGCAGCCGTCATTGTTGTTTGGCGGGCCCAGGCTGGATTCGAAGTGTATGGGTGGCTCGGGTGTATGTGGCTGGCGCCTTAGCTGCTTGAGCCACAGGCGCCGAGCCGTTGAAGCTGTTTTTATAATACTAAGGCTCCCTTTGCCTTCTTTGCTCTCATTCATGTGTGTGGACGGTGGTGTTTCCACAAAGCTGCCTGACCTGTGCTGATGTCAACTCTCTGCCAGTGGCACGTGGGCCTGAGTATTCCTGTGGTTTTATATTTTCTCCATTTTCATTTTTGATATGGTAAATATCAACAGCTACACAGAATAACCCACATGTTTTGCAAACAAAGCTCTTTGGGGCTCTCAATAATTCTTAAGGGGCCCAAAGGGGTCCCGAGACCAAAAGTTTTGGGAACTGAGGATCTAGATCAGTGGTTCTGAGCCTTCCTAGTGCCGCAAACCTTTAGACCCACAGGTTGAGAAGCGCTGATCTGACGCTTCTGTGCTTGCTTTCTGAACACACCACGTGACAGCTCACCCATATCCACAAGTCACTTCACAGTTTTTGCCGTCTTTATTGGAACCCCGTGATCAGCAGGGAGGGTGCCTTGGGTCTCATGATGCCCTTTCCTGCGGGCTCTGTTTACATACGTCCTGCCAACAGTCCTGTTCAAGACAGCAGCTGCTCAGCAAGCAAGAATAAGGCCCTCCCACCACAGCAGGCCTGCCACACTCTCGGGAAAGAATCAATCTCTTTAGGTTAAAAAGTAAAAAATCAGGCAGTGCCTGCTGCTCAGTGGGCAGGGCGTCGGCCCCGTACACCAAGGGTGGTGGGTTCAAACCCAGCCCCCGCCAAACTGCAACAACAACAACAAAACTAGCCGGGCATTGTGGTGGGCGCCTGTAGTCCCAGCTACTTGGGAGGCTGAGGCAAGAGAATCTCCTCAGTCCAGGATTTGGAGGTTGCTGGGAGCTGTGTGACGCCACGGCACTCTACCAAGGGTGATAAAGTGAGGCTCTGTCTCTACAAAAAAAAAAAAAAGAAGGTAAAAAGTCCACAGTTAAAGGCTGTTCCCGTGCTCTGCTTTTGACCTCCACCTTGAAAGCTTGCTTTGCTGTTAAGCAATTCTATCCCAGAGTTTGTGAAACCGCTCCAGTGTAATCACTGAACAGTTCTTACAGTGATTTCCAGTTTCCCAAGAGCATGCTGTCGGGATACCAGTTACAGAAGTTAGAGAAGGCCGGTAGGGTGGGGAGGGGCGCTAATTATATACGGATTATTACTTCATGCTTACTGTCTTACAGACTTCATGCACATGGTGCGATTGTTCACACAGCGGGGCAGTTTGGCCACCAAAGGGACAGAAAATTTTGGCAGGAGGCACACAGGCACCAGGGATGTGTCCCCCATTGCCCTTGGCACCCTGCAGCAAATCTTGCCATTTCAGTGAATGAAGAAGACAGCTCATCTGGCCTCTGCCAAGGCTAATCGGGCTCAGGGGTTCCCAACCCTACAACTTACTGGCTTTAGGCTGAAGAGAGAAATTGGACACATTTTAAGAATGAATGGCACATTCCCTTTTAACTCTACAGGCTTCGTTAACCATGTGCTCATTTACCAACAGGACCCTACTTGGATGTCGTCCCCAGGAGATGACTATTGAGGAGACGAATGGATCTGGGTATGTCTGTATTAATATAAAACATCTATTTTTGTTTTTGACTACTTATTGCCATTAATCAACATTTATATGACGTGGCTAGTCTTTGACAGAACAGAAATATAAGCAGGTGACACTGAAAAGTTGAAAAAGGTGAATGGACGGAAATAGGACAAACACATGACACGAATATGCAGAACTAGTTTCCAAGGGCCAGTCCTTGGGACAATGAAATAAAGTCCCTGACTTGGTGGCATGCGGTACGCCAGACACTAGAGTCCACGCGTACAAAACCGCATACAGGAGGTTAGAGAGAGCTCACAGAGCTGTTATTTCCTGTCCCCAAGGCCACCCCAGGCTGAAGTCAGCTCTCCCCTCCAGCTAAACAGTCTCTGGGCATGTTTAGAATCAGATTTCAGGGCTTGGGGCCTGTAGCTCAAGCGGCTAAGGCTCCAGCCACATACACCAGAGCTGGTCTGCCTGGGCCTGCCAAACATCAATGACAACTACAACCAAAACATAGCTGAGCACTGTGGCATGTGCCTGTAGTCTGAGCTACTTGGGAGCTGAGGCAAGAGAATTGCTTAAGCCCAGGAGTTGGAGGTTGCTATGAGCTGTGATGACACAGCACTCTCCCCAGGGTGGCAACTTAAGGCCTTGTCCCCCCCCCAAAAAAAAATCAGGGCAGCACCTGTGGCTCAAAGGAACAAAAGGAGTAGGGCACCCTACTCCTTGAACCCCCTTATACCAGAGGTGGTGGGTTCAAACACGGCCCGGCCAAAAACTGCAAAAAAAAAATCAGATTTCAGAGCTTTCCTCCTTGACTTGTACTGTGCTCTCCACTCCAGCCCTGCCCAGAAATCCTACACTCTATGGTGAGGCCCTTCCCCTAAAGCAGGCTGGGTGGGTGGAGGGGGTCACCCAGAACCCAGAAAGTGCCCCTGTTTGGCTGCTGGGCCCAAGAGATAAAGATCCAGACACAGATTTATGGAGGTTTGCAGCTCCCCGAGCTGAGATTAAATCTGCTGGCACAGGAAGGGTGTGGCGGAGGTGGGGGCTCAGAGAGGACAGTGAGCGGTAAGGGAGGGCACAGAGCAAGGCCTGGGGCAGCCAGAGCCCCACCCCACCGGCGTGTTTTCACCCCTCAGCTGGTTTCAGTTGACTTGAGGTTGTGTCTCCAAACTTTCCATTCATTGTCCAAGGGCCGAAGACTGGACAGAGGTGCCGGTGGGGAGGGGAGGCTGGGAGGGATGAGGGGGAAACCCCAAGGATGCGGAAGAATGAAGATAAGTGGTTTGCGGAGAAGGAGAGGAAGCAGGCAAATGAGGATGGAGAGTCTTGTCTCAAAGTGCCATCATCCTAACTGCAAGCAGAAATAGAGCTTGTAAAGGGGGCGGGCAGGTTCGGCTTCAGGCTTATTGCTACAGTCAGGGTTCTGATCCATCCCACCTCTGGCTAAGACAATCTCATGAGCTCTGCCCAGACAATTCTATTGAGCCGTCTCCTGTGATACAAAGGACACCCCCTTCCCCTCTGATTACTGGCTTTGGGGTGTAGATTTTATTTTATTTTATCTTTTTTTTTTTTAGACAGAGCCTCAAGCTGTCACCCTGGGTAGAGTGCCACGGCATCACAGCTCACAGCAACCTCCAATTCCTGGGCTCAAGCGAGTCTCCTG
>CAUYON010083076.1:0-16554 GCA_963573935.1 Arctocebus calabarensis
CATATTCGAAGGGTCACGAGAAAACTTCTAAACAAGGATCAAGAATGTTTTCATATAGTAAACGAGAAAATATCATGAATGGTATGTCAATCAGGTTGATAAAATATCTCAGATTGCATGTGAAGCCCCCACACTGTACCCCGTGGTTGAACTAAAGTACACAACTATGATTCAATAAAAAAAAAAAAAAGAGTTCAAGACCAGTCTGAGCAAGAATGAGACCCCATCCCTACTAAAAATAGAAAAAAATGGCTGGAAATTGTGGCAGGCACCTGTAGTCCTAGCTAATAAGGAGGCTGAGGCAAGAGGATCACTTGAGCTCAAGAATACAAGGTTGTTATGAGCTATGATGCAACAGCGCTCTGGTCAAGGCAAAAGAGTGAGCCTCTGTCACAAAAAAAAAAAGAAAAGAAAAGAAAAAGAAAAAGAAACGAAAAGAAAAAAGAAAAGGAAGAAAAGAGAGAGAAAAGGACAACCTTAACCAAAAATCTTGGCATGAAGAAGGTATGGCCCTTACATCACAACAATGTACCAGTTCACATGGTACTGTCTGTGAAGGAGTTTTTAGGCAGTAAATAAATAAATATATTGGAACACTATCCCTACTCAGCTGGTTTGACCTCCAATGACATCTTTCTTTACTTGAAAATCGAGGAAATATTGAAAGAACAACATTTTGGTGACTTTCAGGACATCAAGGGTAACATGACAACAGCTTTGATGGTCATTCAGGAAATAGAGTCCCAAAATTGCTTTGAAGGGTACACTAGGTAATGGTACTGGTGCATAGCTTCCTAAGGGGAGGACCTTGAAGGTGACCATAGTGATAGTCAGCAATGAGGGATGTAGTATCTTTTCCGGGATGAGTTCATGAACTTAATTGTTAGACCTCATATGAATATCTATTTTATACTTTAGGTTATATGGCAATATTACTTTATTTATTTTCTTGCTCAAATTATTCCAGTTTGAGCATTGAAATTTTCTTTTGATTTTGTTTTTTGCTTTTTTGAGTCAGAGTCCACTCTTTTGCCCCAGGGTGGAAGGCTATGGTATCAGCCTAACTCACAGCAACCTCAGACTCCTCGGTTCAAGCTATTCTCCTACCTCAGCCTCCTTAGTAACTGAGACTACTGACACCTACTCTGACACTTGCTTATTTTTAGTAGAGAAAGAGTCTGTCTCTTACTCAGGCTGGTCTCCAATTCCTGAGCTCAAGAGTTCCTCCTGTCTTGGTTTCCCAGAATGCTAGGAATACAGCTGTAAGCCACAGTTCCCAGCCTAAGAACTCATGTAGTTGGCCCCACTTTTCCCAGTTTTATAAAAATAAAATATGTGGCGGTGCCTGTGGCTTAAAGGAGTAGGACACCAACCCCATATGCCAGAGTTAGTGAGTTCGAATCCAGCCCCGGCCAATAACTACAAAAACAAAAACAATAAATAAATAAATAAATAAATAAATAAATAAATAAATAAATAAAGTATGAACACATGCAGTTCACAAAGCAATACAATTTGAAAACAGATATATAAAACATTTTTAATTTCACTAGAAATAAATGTAAGGTAAAATAAGGCAATAGCCCTTATCACCTAAGTAATTCTCAGTGCTAAAAAATTGTTGGTAATAGTCAGTAAATAGATGTGAACTATATAGTTGAGGCTGTAAGTCTTCCGTAGTCATTCAAAAATATATGTGAAATATTTAAACATATTCATACTTTTTAGTCAACAATTGAGCTAAGAATGTAATCTAATGAAATAATCTGGGATTTCAGAGCACTGTAAGATTGATTACAACAGTGTTAGTCCCTGGTTCATTGTAAGATATTACCCTGCTATTTAACAAGTCTTGGCAAAATATATTTAGATAAAGCCATATAAACCTAATGCTATTATGAACTAAAATTACAATCTTAAAACAAATCAAATTCTTGAATAAGAAGGATATGAGAGGATAACCACAGTGTTGTGATAAAAGAAAATCACAAAATTAAAGAATGTAGAATTTATTTTATTTCTAAAAATATATATATATATATATGGTGCGGTGCCTGTGGCTCAATGGAGTAGGGCACCAGCCCCATATATTGGAGGTGGTGGGTTCAAACCTGGCCCTGGCCAAAAACTGCAAAAAAAAAAAAAAAAAAAAATATATATATATATATATATATATATATATATATTTATACGTATATATATGCATATATATGTATCAGTATCTACATCCGTAACTAAATTTCAATAATGATTATCTCTAGGTTTAGAGATTTTAAAATGTTTTAAGTTATATTTATGTTAGTATTAAGTATAATTTTTATATCGTAAAATATTCATATTTTATTTTATAGATACTTTTTTATAGACATTTAAAAAATTTTATAATGTGTATATATTACATTTCCAATCATTATAGTATATTTATATATATAGACATGAAAAACAATAAAATATGAATGAGGAAAAATGAATAACTACTTGTTTGACAATTCTCTTTATTATGATTGAAATGGATTTTAAGTGAAATAGAAGGTATAACAGCCTTCTAAGGTATAACGTATTTATTTTTCTTCCAGGTTTCAGGTTTCTATCAGCATTTCCATTTTAAAATTCTGTAGTAAGAATACAAACCAAAATGGAAAATACTCAAGTGTAGGTCTTAGTCCTGAGGAGGACGTCAGGATGCCATAGGGAAACTTTGACTACTCTGTGTTCTTTCAGTTGAGGGGGAATCAGGTCTGTCAGTGCACATTTCAGTCAGGACAGCCCTGGGAGCAAAACCATAATGTGCCTGAACGGTATCCACAGAATCACTGGTGGCCCATTTGGAATTCTGTCACATCTTGTCACTTCCTCTCTCAATCTGAACATCCTCATCCTCATCCCTCTTTCAAATTAGCTTCCCACAAAAGAAAGGCACTTGTCTTTCATTTATGTTTCTTTTTCTTTTTTTTTTTGAGACAGAGCCTCAAGCTGTCACCCTGGATAGAGTGCTGTCGCATCACAGCTCACAGCAACCTCCAATTCCTGGGCTCAAGCGAGTCTCTTGCCTCTGCCTCCCAAGTAGCTGGGACTACAGGCGCCCGCCACCACGTCTGGCCATTTTTGGTTGCAGCCGTCATTATTGTTTGGCAGGCCCGGGCTGGATTCGAACCTGCCAGCTCAGGTGTACGTGGCTGGCACCTTAGCCTGTTGAGCCACAGGCGCCGAGCCTCATTTATGTTTCTAAGGAGGCACATACCCTTTAAGGTATGCTTCTCACCTAAAGAAAGAAAACTGTTTCATCAGGATAAAAAAAATTTAAAAATGTGATTACATAATTGCTAGAAAACTTTCCATTTAACTGGTTACAGGAATGCATGAATCATATCATATCAAAGATTGAGGGTTGTGCCTGTGGTCCAAGGAGTAGTGTGCTGGCCCCATATACCGGAGGTGGCAGGTTCAAACCCGGCCTGGCCAAAAGCTGCAACCAAAAAAAAAAAAAAGATTGATGTCAGCCCTTCCAGATACCCTAAAACATGTTGATGTAGCAGGATTCAATATAGGCCTACCCACCACCAGCCATAAAGCAATCAGTTGGGTCACTTGTGTTCCTAACGAAAGCAATACCAACAGAGAGGGGAAAAAAAGAAAAAAGGAAAAAAAATACCCTAAACAGGCTTCAGATGTGCAGAGAACACTGTCAAGTTGAGTAGCTGAAACATTTATTGATAATGTAATAGTGCTATAATACAGAACAGTTTATCTGGAGTACTTTTAGGGAGAGTGGGCATGATGGTATTACTAACCTATATAGTGAAGGATATGGCCACAAAAGATGTGTTTTTTTCAAAATTTGGATAATTCTCCAAAGTAATATCAAATTCTGTGGGTTGTATAGAACTAAGGGAAACACCATTAAACTATTCTGTCGTCAGTTTGAAGATATAAAATATGTGTAAAAGTCTCTACTCCATGCCTATCTTAAACACACATACACATACATAAATGCACAAATTTGCATAGAGGTATATAGACTTGCCTTCTATAAATTAACAGTAGAGTGCTAATGTTGCTTAGGTAATTGAGACAGGAGTCAGACACCCTGCACGCAGTTAGGGCAGGGGTCAGAAGAAGGCTGACAGGATGAGAAAGTCACAATAAGGTGAATACGCTTAGATAAGATAAATGTAACCAGTGGGGACCCTTAGTTATTTTGCTTAGCCAAAATATATTTATCTAAGGTAAAAGAAGGATTTCTTCCCATTGAGGCATGAGCACAGTTAAGGTGACAGTGTCTCTAAATGAACTACCCTCATTGACGCAGTAAAAGTCACATCCACCAGTGCCATGACAGTTTACAAATGCCGTGGCAACTTCTGGAAGCTACCATATAAGGTCAAGAAAGGGGATTTGATCCTGCAATCCCATAACTAGACATCTACCCAGAAGAAAAAAAAATCCTTTTATCATAAGGACATTTGCACTAGACTGTTTATTGCAGCTCAATTTACAATCACCAAAATGTGGAAACCATCTAAACGCCCACCAACCCAGGATTGGATTAACAAACTAGTACTTGTATATCATGGAATACTATTCAGTCATTAAACAAGATGCTGAATAACCTTTTGCATCTTTTGAATTAACCTGGATGGAATTAGAACACATTCTTCTTAGTCAAGTATCACAAGAATAGAGAAGCAAGACTCCAATGTACTTGATACTAATATGAAGGTAGAAGAGGAGCTAATACACACACACATAAGAGAAAAACCCAACTTAATTCAAGGTGGGGGGGGCAGGGGAACACGTGGTGGTGAGAGGGGAAGAGGAAGGGGGATAGGTGTGCTCCCACTTAATGGGCACAATGTTAGGGTGTATGGCACACCTCTTGGGGACAGGACACAATTATTAGAGGAACTTTACCTAACAAATGCAAACATGTAACCTAATACTTTGTATCGTCAATTATTCTGAAATAATAATAATTAAAAAAAAACAGAAAAAAATAAGAAAGAGGTAGATTCCTATTTATAGGAACTCTCCACCCTTTTCCCAGAAAATCTATGATTATTCCAGCCCTAGTTTAGTGTATTATCAGGGATTAGCTTAAAAGGACAAACCCTAACACTGTTGCTCCTTGGATATGTCCACTCTTGCCTTTTCATAAGTCTGTACTTTGCTTTCAATAAACCTCTTTGCTTCTGCTCATACCTGAACTCTTTTCTCTCATTCGTGTCCCTGATGTTAATTTTTTTCCTACTTGGAGGGCAAGAACTTTCTTCCCAACTGCCAGTGCAGACATCTCAATTATTCTAACATGAGATGAAGGTGACACAAAGACATGGGTCATTCTTCTCCTTTGCTTTCCCCAGCTCCTGAATTTGAACAATGCAGGCATGAACCCACCTGTTCAGTCAAGCACATTCCTATTGAAGTGACAAAAATAGCAGAAGGAGATAAGTTCTGCAGCCATTTTCAAAACCATTTGGAAATAAAAATAGAATCAGAGCCAGGGAACTAATTCATTTTATTATTTTAAAAAGATCAGAAAACTTTAGGCTGGGTGGGGTGGCTCCAACCTGTAATCCTAGCATTCTAGGAGGTGGAGGCAGATGGATTGCTTGAGCTCAGGAGTCTAGACCAGCCTGAGCGAGAGTGAGACCGCATATCTACTTAAAATAGAAAAACTAGCCACATGTTGTGGCGGGTGCCTGTAGTCTCAGCTACTTGGGAAGCTGAGGCAAGAGGATTGCTTGAACCTAAGAGTTTGAGGTTGCTGTGAGCTCTGATGATGTCTACGGCAACAGAGTCAGAAACAAAAACAAAACAAAACAAACATGTATCTCCAAGAAACAAGATGATTTCAAAACCTTCACATGGAGATAGGACTATACACTTTTTTTTTAAGTGGTAAATATTTGATTGTTCTTATCCCTATCCTCTAACATGAAATATCCTTGCCAGGAAGGTTTTCAAAGAGAGACAGCTAGATAGGAATCCCAGAGAAGACACCAATATTCACTCAATGACAAAGTTGAATTTTGTCTGGCTTTTCAAAAGCCTATCCTGATAGGGCCTAAGAGAAGTGTATAGTGTTTAATTCTTAGAAATCTCATCCATAAGGACATTTGTCTAGCCTTTAAGACTCCTAAGACATTTTTGTGCATATTCACTTTTAAATACCCATTAACAGCTCTCTCAGGGTAGAAAAGAAATTTATTTTTCATGTCACTTTGAATATGTGGGAAGACAGAGGCACAGATAAACTGCAGAATTTTCCCAGGGTCACAAAGTATATGCCAGGACCAAAACAGAAACTCAACTTTTATCTCCACTTTGAGACAAATTAAGCAATTTGAAATAATCAGAAATGTGAGATTATTAAATCGTGCCCTGGATTTTCTAAATCAGAGTTTCAGGGGATAATTATTACTCTTTTTTTTTTGAGACAGAGCTTCAAGCTGTCACCCTGCATAGAGTGCTGTGGCATCACATCTCACAGCAACCTCCAATTCCTGGGCTCAAGCGAGTCTCTTGCCTCTGACTCCCAAGTAGCTAGGACTATGGGCACCCGCCACAACGTCTGGCCATTTTTTGGTTGCAGTCATCATTGTTGTTTGGCGGGCCCGGGCTAGATTCGAACTAGCCAGCTCAGGTGTATGTGGCTGGTGCCTTAGCCTGTTGAGCCACAAGCGCCAGACCATCTTTTTTTTTTTTTTTTTTTTGTTTTTTGAGACAGAATCTCACTTTCTTGCCCTTGATAGAGTGCCATGGCTTTAAAGCTCTGGACAACCTCAATCTCTTGGGCTCAAGTGATCTTATAGCCTCAGCCTCCCAAGTAGCTGGGACTACAGGGACCTACCACAACTCCGGGTTATTTTTGTTTTTCTTAGAGATGGGGTCTCACTCTTGCTTAGGTTGGTTTTAAACCCCTGAGCTCAGATAATCCACCCTCCTCGGCCTCCCAGAGTGTCAGGAAATCATTTTTAGTGAAGTAAATATTTTTAGGAAATTCCCAATGTAATGCATGGGCACAGTATGTATGTTGCCACTGTGTTATATTATTCACCTATTTTTGTGGGGGTCACTTTGTAAAATAAATAAAATAAAATTTCATGAAAGAAAATGTATTTTCTCATGTTAAAGAAGGGTTAAATCAGGACATGCCATAATAGCAAATGAGGTTCTTAGGACTTTCTGAATACCAATGTCAGCAAAATCCTAGAGTGTATAAAGAATCCAATGTTATGAACTCTGCAACCTTCTCAAAAATATCTATAAGTATCTGAACAGTTACATGCAGAAAACAAGGACAAAAAACCAAAGCCAAGATTATTTCTTCAGTGATGACCAAATGGTATTCTTTCCTTCTGTATGTATTTTTCAAACCTGCCCACGTTCTCTTTTCCTCATCTTTTTGAGCCGGCCTCACGAAGGTTTACGACATCTCTAAAATCTGGCTAGAGATGAAACAAACATTTGCTCAGCAATTAAATATTTAAAAGTGTGATGGCTGAAGCTCAACTGCTTGTCTATGTCTGTGTGTAGAAGAGTTCGTTACTTTTTTCATTCAACAAACATTTATATACCAGGCATGAAGCAAGGAATTAGAGATATAAAGAAAAATCAAACAGAGTGCCATCCTCCAGAAATCCATATAATGAGAAAGATGTTAAGAAAACCAAGAAAACCAACAGAATGGTCTCTAAGAGGCCAGGCCCTATGTACATGGGGCTGTGTTTTGTTTCTTTTCAAACCCCAGGCACTTAGGACCTTCCCTGGGACATACAAAGAACTCAATAAACATTTGTTGAATTAAGAACTTGAGAAACAAGGATATTTAGGTTTAACAGCCTTTTTCTAGAAATGGATGTCCTGTCACTTTCCTAAGGTTGCCCGTGTCTGACCTCTACATTCCTTGTGTTGCTCTGCAGGTGACTTTCCAAAGCTAGGGACAGCATCCTGTCAGCATGAGGGGCCGCCCCAGGGTCACCACTGGGTTTTTTCTTTTTTCTTTTCTTTTTTTCTTTTTTTTTTTTGCTGAGTAATTCAGATGAGTTCTGTGAACATCCAAAATTAACATTAAATGAAGTTTTTTCAAGCGAATGCATCTTCTTCCAATTGTACTTCTTGTTTAAAATAAGGGGATTAAGACAATATCCAGTAATGAGAGACTTGGCAAGAAATCAAATCTAAGGCCCGTTGCCCCTCTTTTCCGGGAAATACTTTTTATGAAAGTAACCTCATCTGATGTGGCAAATGCCGTAGTGAGAGGCATAGATCTACACACACACAGAGGCACATACACACCACATAGACTCACATCCCACCACACAGAGGCAGATACCATCACCACCACCAAGCCCCTCATCTCACACACACACACAGCCCACTACCACCAAGGCCCTCATTTCCCAGCTGTTGGGAGTGTTGGTAGCTGGTGGTTCTTCTAGAATTTCCCTTCTCTAAAGCCCTGCTCCCTCTCCGGGCACAGCTCACATCCAATGACTAGTCCATGTGCCCCAAGGCAGAGCAACACAGAAGGGCTAACCCAGCCCAGGCTCCTCTGTGGGGCAGTAGGACTAAGGGCTTTGCTATGACTGCAGAGAAGTTCATCCCCTTTCTCTGCTCTCCTGTTCCCTCCACTCCCTCCCAGGTGTACTTCAGAGTTCTTCCCAATAAGCCTCCTGCACACACACCTGTGTTTCATAGACTGTTTCCCAAAGAACTCAACTTTAGATGCTGTATATTAAGGTCCACATCATATTTGCACAACTATGTTCGAGTCGATTACCATCCCTGAGCTTCAGTTTTCTGCTATCTGTGTCCTGAAGAGATTGAAGCAGGGATTTCCAAGGGCCTTACTACCTCAGAAGCTGTGATTCCACTGTTTAATAATCTTATTATAAGATAAATGAGTGGTAAATTCCTTAGATGTTTGAAAGAAACACAATCTTGATTATTATCAGTCTTGAAGAGAAGGATTTGGATAATGCCGTTCAAATCCAATTTTCATATCGAGATGATCCACTATCTTTTTCCTTTGTCTTCTACAAGAAAATTGTCTTAAGAATTTTGTTTCTGACTGGTTGAGCTGGTATCCAAAGTGGAGTCTGCATTGCCTTGGGAAAGGATTGAAAGAACTAGCTAGGAAGTATTTTACTTGGAGCTCAATGAGAGCATGGGGAAGGAAACGTATAAAATGGAACAGAATCTTAAAAGTCTGAAAGGGTCTCCAAATACTTGTGAGACCAAGTATTCTGAACCAAGTTTTATAGGACCAAAGCAACATGCACCAACAGTTGTAGCTACTATAATGCAGCCTACAGGTCCCTTCCTCAATCACTCTGAGCTTTGCAGGGGGACACACACACACCTGTGGAATGGAACCTCCACATACAGTGCCTGGCACATAATGAGTATGTGATGAATTTTTTGAATTGTTGAAAGTATTGCTTATCTTGAATATCTTATTTTTGGTACAAAACAACCGCTCAAGTAATTGGTGATTGGTGAGCCAATAGATGAATGAATAAACACATAAATAAAACTTTACATTGTCTTTTCTTGCTCCCACTTAACTGTAGACACATAAGTCTTCCCTCTCTTTTAGCTGGAAACTAATTTTCTCAGAAATATCTCCCTCATCCTTCTCTGCACTCTCAAGAGATCAGCTATTCCAGTCATGAATTCTGCAGTACTTGAGACATTTCTCTGTGCTCATTGCAGTTTGCAATCATATATTTTTGTGATTATTTCCCTAAAATCTGTCTTCAAAATTCCAGACAGCCTGGATTCCATTTTGTTTTGTTTTTCATTATAGCTGGAATGCCTTAAGCATTTATTGGAGAGATAAAAGGATGGATGGATGGTTGGATGGATGTACATTGAATGAATGAAGTGGAAGAGGAAGAGAGAGAGACAGGAGACAGAATCAAAGAAACCAGCCAGATATATCAGTTTATGTATCATTCAACAGAAATAAAAAACTGGGATTGAATTTAATCTCAGTGCCATTAGAAAAAGAAAAAGGGGGGGGGGAAGAAGACTCAAGTCAATGACAAAAAAGAAGTTTGAAAAACTTTGCCTTATTCAGAAGAATTAATTCCATGTTTGACCTAAGAACCTGATACTTCAACTGAAAATTGGGTAGAAATTTAGGTCTTGGTGAAGTCAGGACTAGAAATGGTAGAAATGTACAGGCCTGTAGTAGTTGGTGCTATTTAAAGAAAGAGTTGAGCCTGAGGGAATTGCATTGGTTAATTGGGAGAGAAGAGGTACCAGCCAATAATAGGCATGGAGCTAGGGGGCCTCCAGAACCCCGAGTCAGGGAAGTCAAGCGGAGAAAAGTATTAATGAAGGTGGCCGTGATCAGTGCTGTCAAATGCCGCAGAGGGGTCAGGAGAACAAGCCGGCTCCTTTTGGTCCCTCGTTAATAATTTGTGCTATTAAACCCAATGTGAAGTCTGAAGTGCAAAATGAATTTCTGCTTGTTCTCGCCTTTTATGGCTGTTCTTTATTGACATCCACAATGAAGAATTTTTTTCCCTTCAGGGTGTTTTGTTTTAGGGGCTAGGAGTATAGAAAGCTAATTTTAAATGCTGGGAACTTATTGGTGCTTTTCAACAGGTTTATATAATAGTCAATCCCCCAAATAGCTCTTTCCTGCTCATGCTTAACGGGTAGTGGGTTTATTTTAATCTATCTGGTAAGAACCAGACCAGGGTTTGTCATTCAGGGTCTCAGGCTACAACATTCACATTTAGGAACCTTAGATGAGCCACCACGTAATCCAGTTTTTCTCATTGTCTAGTTTTCTGCCACCTGCATCAGAATCCCAGAGGGAGCTATTAAGTTAAGTACACATTTTGGTGTCGTATCTATACGGAAGCTGGTTAGTAAGTCCAAGAGGACGCTCCACAAACTTAACAAGCAGCTCCTGTGTTCCGGGTGCATGCTTTAGTTGACAAAACATACTGGAGCTTAGGCAGAATTCAGCTGTTTGCATTTGGCATTTAGAGACCCATGGTTTCATCTTACATGTATTTTCATCAAAGGTGAGGTATTTTGAAAAATTTATGCTAAATATCCTTCTGTCCAGAGGTCTGAGCTGTTCAGCAACAGACGCAACAACAAATACCTAGTTGTTTGTTTATTTGTTTGTTTGTTTATGGAGTTGCATTTTCACTTGGGGATAAATCTGGTTGATAATATCACTTTCCACAATTTAGCACCAGCATGGCTAGAGTGATTTCTATGTCTAATATTGGGAGTCCTCATTTTATGAGTTACTCATCCCGCTAGCCTCCAACCAGAGTAACATCAGTTTAACATGTACGAGGCACAAGACAGAGCATGGTCATTCCTCAGAAAGCCAACACACACATGTACACACACACACCATGTGCATTATCACCTTTACCATTTGTGTCATTTTCCTGCACACCAAAGGCTCAGAGCATGCCCACAGAGAACGGGGTGGTCACAGAAGGTTTTCGCAGTGAGAATTACCCTCAGTTTCGACTTTGATGCTGAAATCCATATTATCTTTCACCCAATATTTCTTGAATATTCCTTTATTTTTGAAGAGTGCAAGATCTTAAATTAGAAGGGAACTTCCATTATAATCCCATCTGTGGTGCTTCTGGCATTTCTGTTATTGATTTTATTCTTAAAAATACATTCCTTCTCAAACACCTGGTCCTATGCTTTCTGTTTCCCCGTCCCGGTTCTCCCTAGAGTTTATCAGGATTGTTTTTTTTCTTCCTCCCTTTCCCTCCCCCCCCTTCCCTTTCTTCCTTTGTTCTTAATAACATTAAGACTCTACATTAAGGATAACAAATCTTCCTAAGAAACCGCAAGCCTCCTCACTGTGCTGAATGCAACACTCGGGTTTTGTATGGAGATGGTAGGAAAGCTTCTCAGGTGACATTTTTAATGACTGTGAAATCACGGGAGCTAATAGATGGGAGCAGAGTAAATCCTCTCTTTGTCTCAGCTGGTAATACCTTTGCCAGTTCTGTGCAGCAAATGCTGTCTTTGAAGTTCCTTAGTAAGATGCCTTGACTCAGCACTCAAGCCTGTACCCATTCCCTTGAAGAGTGTGGCAATGGTTAAATGCAAAGAGAGATTTTATAGGATTGAACTGTGAAGAGCTGAAGAAGATGAGGCTCTCAAATGAACAGAACAGAAACATTCCATTGTCTTGCTTGAAAGTATCCTCTCTGCAAGGATGGCATGGAGTTCATAGATGCTGCTGGACCATCCTGCTGAAAAATTATCCTGTCTGAGGCTTTTCATTTTGTGTTTTTGTTTTTTTCTCTTCTCCTCTTGTACCTGAGAAGTGAGATGCACATCTCTCCTGCCAAACTCAAACCATTGCTCTCAGATCCTTAGAAAAAAGGAAAATCAAAATTATCCTTCAAGCTTTTTGCTGTATCTTTCTCCACTTCTACCCACCTCACCTCTCACCCTTCTTAGGGCTCTTGGCAAACCTCCTGGTGAGCTCTGCCCTCATTGACTCCTTGCAACTAGTTCATACTCCTCTTTAAACCTTCACACCTGCCTGACTTCCATATGTCACCTCATCAGCAGACAGCTTTTTAGTTACATGCATTTTTTCCTGTGTATTCCACATTATCGACACCAGCTGTGGTGCTGTCTCTACTTGGCTCTTGATGTTTTCAGAATCGCAACACCTCTTAAAGCTTTCAATCAAATGCCCGATCTGGCAATGACCTTCACTGCTCAGAGCACCTGCCTTTGGATGTTTAACCTCTCCATTTTCTCTCTCAGTGGGTCTCCACTTCTCATGTTCTTATTTCTGAATCTATTCAGTATAGATCCTTCACTTGATTCATTTATCCCTTCAAATATTTTTTAACTTCCTAGTATTTTCCAGGCATTAGTCATCTTTGGGAAGATAGCATTCAATAGCACAGATGGTCCCTGACTTATGATGGTTCAACTTAGAATTTGTTAAATTTACGATGGTGTGAAAGTGATACACATTCAGTCAAAACTGTACTTCGGGTACCCGCACTACCATTCTGGTTTTCACTTGCAGTACAGTATTCAATAAATCACAATAGGTATGTCACATTGGATTATAAAAAAGGCTTTGCGTTAGATAATTTTGCCCAACTGTAGGCCAATATTCGTGTTCTGAGCATGTTGAAGACAGGCTAAGCTATAATGTTTGGCAGGTTAGGTGTTTAAACACATTTTTAATTTAGAATATTTTTATCTTACTATGTATTTATCAGGATATGACCCCTTCCTAAGTTGAGAAGCATCTATGGAGACAAGATTTGTGAAATGGTAGAAGGAACATTCAACCTACTCTTGCTGAACCCTCCAATCTCTCCATCTCTTATTTATTGCATCCTCCTGGAAAAATCTAACCTAGAATCATGTGAAATGTTCACCACTGTTACTTCTCCATGCAGATTCCTGAGTGCTACTAGATAAGACAAGTTGTGGAGAGGTATGGAATGATGCCACAATTGGGTTTAATAATATCACGTGCTTTATAATCATGTGCATCAGTCATAACCCCTGATCTTCTACATCCCCCAGGACAAGACCCAGTCCTGTGATACTAAAGGATGACAGCCAGCACTGCTTCCAGCTGTCTTGTGTACTTTGTTCTCTGAGCAAGCCTCCCTCTGTCGCATTCTTTTTTAAGCCTCCACCATCTGCATCTAACCACATACACAGAAGGTGTGGTATGTTGATTTCTTCAATAAATCTGTGTCTCACAGATGAGAAAAACCAAAGCAAAGAGAAGTTAGGTAATGTGACCAAGGTCACACAATAGCAAGTACAACAGCAGCAGTACCAACTTTAGAACTGCGGCCCCCGCCCAGCCAGCCTCCAGCCCATGATATCACACTTTCAATCTTTATGCACCTTCCATGTCAGTCACCAGCAAGGAGGCCAGGAGCCCAGTGAAGGCCAGGCCATGTCCATATTGCAACTTCTTCTACCATCACTGCCACTTGAAAAAACATTATGAATAAACAAAGGGGCAAATGAATAAATAAGGGAATGAATGAAACTTTTAGTGAGGGATCAAATGGGGGGTAAAATATGTATCCTCTGATTCTGAGGAATAATAATGGCTGAATATGCTATTGTCAAAAGGACTAATGCCTTTTTCTAAGAGTCTTCTCAATTTATCTTGCCACATGCGATTTTAAGGCAGCCACACTAAATATAGAAGGCCTGGTATATCTAAATGACCTATTTAATAACATTTCTCCATGTGCTTCCAAAATTTCTTTTAAAAAAGAACACGTTTGAGTAAATAAATTCCATTTTCACGGTTATAAATAAAGAGGCATCTGAAAGTTAAAATGTGTCATTTTCATTTTATCTTCCAAAGGATGTAGCAAAATCAATATGATTTGGAAAGAGACTGGAAAATTCTGAAATCGGTACTATTAGTGTCTTAAAAATCTTAAATATCTGCTATTATTCTACTATTTCCTTCCCATTCCAGAGCTTAACATTCTACACATTTAGCATCCAAAGTTGAAGCCAAGGGGAGAGAATCTCGCACTTGACACAGCAACTTTGATGTATGAAGTCACTGTTATGAGGGATTTGCTTCCAGAGCTCCCCTCTTTCCCAAGAGAGGAGATACATGAGGTAGGATGCTTGAAAGAGGAGATACGCAAGTTAGGATGTGTGTCGGTTGTTAGAATATTGCATCATTCCATTCAGTGTCTGTTGCAGGCTGAGACAATGTTTGTGGGAAGGATAGAATGATGGGAAGGATATAAAAAAGGAGCCTGCAGGTGGGAAAGAATATGAGGTGCAATGAGAGAAGGTGGCATTAAATGAAATTTTATGCTGTTCCAGAGCAGCAGTTGGCAAACTCAGCTGTATATAAGAACTCCCTGGGCACAGTGCAAACTCTGATGGACCAGCTCTGCCATGGCCCAGTTAACTCAGATCCTCCAGGAGAGGCACCTGGGCAGTAGCATATTTTCAAACTCTCCGGTGTTCCCAACATTCAGTCAAGGCCAAGAACCACCGTTCCCAGGTCTCTCATGGAGATGCATGTTAGAAAGTGGGGGTCACAACGACTCACTGGGGCAGGGATGAATGGGCTCCTTTACCTGTTGCTCCCTAGAAAACATGGTTTCCTTTCTACACTCTTCTATTTCTCTTTCTGATTACACTTCATTTCCTATGCTAGCTTTCTTCATCGTTACCTACTGCCATGGAAACAGTTCATATGCAAATCACCTTTGTCCAAAAATCCAACTTCATTTTACACATACATCTCATCCAACGTTTCAACCAGAAATCCCCTCCTACACTTCATCCTGCACCTAGGGGTCCTGATGCTATCACAAAGTCAGCTGTCTGGAGGCAAGCATCCATTACAGCCCATCACTTGATAGGGGAGGCTGAAGTGGCTTCCCATTTCCTTTGTAGCACCTTGTTCTGGAAACCAATTATCCTCACACTGTCAAGAGCAGGGTCCTGAATGCTACTAACACCTCTGAATTTTCTCAGATGCCACCTCTCTCCACTTGCTTTTCTTACAAAAGTTTAGCAGATACAAAGATAGACTTTTCTATCTTGCTCCTCAGAAACGACAGGGTCATTTATTCCAAGTCCGAGATAATTCAATGTAGCGATTGTTAGCGCTGCCAAATGTCATAGGAAATACAAGAGGTTGGCTGTGGGAGGTCAGAGACCTTGCTTTATTAAATTTGAGGTTTATTCAACATATATACTTGATTTCCTTTCCAGCAAACTTTTAACCAGCGGAGTCTAAGAAAAGGCACATCTGACATAATTTAGTTGTGTAATAAATTGGCTTGCCTAATTTAATTATCAATTATTAATGCATTAGTAACAGATAAATAAATTCCATAGATTATCCCTCTGCTTCATTTTCGCTAATAGAGATAGCTTCTTCTCCCGCTGAACATTTAATAGAAGCAGCTGCTAACAAGTTGCAAAATTAGCAGATTTAAGTTTCATTACATTTTGATTTCCCTGTCTGCCTTCTTTCTAATGAAAGATCTAATAAGCAAGGAAGTGGCCGAGGGAGGCAGTGAAAAGGAGGAAGAGAAAATGAGAACAAAAACAGTAAGGAACATAGAGGCGATAGTTTTCCTCTGCCTCCTCCATTACATCACACCAATAACGGCCATGTCAGAGACTCCTTTCCTTAGAATAAGACCTTCAACTATATTTGACTTAGAACTTGGGTACTGAGGCAATGTCATGAACCAAGAGACTCATGTCTCATACATTAAGAGGAAACTGAGGGCTCGGCACCTGTGGCTCACGGGCTAAGGCGTCAGCCACGTACATCTGAGCTGGCGGGTTCGAATCCAGCCCGGGCCTGCCAAACAACAATGCCAGCTGCAACCAAAAAATGACCGGGCATTGTGACGGGTGCCTGTAGTCCCAGCTGCTTGGGAGGTGGAGGCAAGAGACTTGCTTGAGCCCAGGAATTGGAGGTTGCTGTGAGTTGTGATGCCACAGCACTCTATCCAGGGTGACAGCTTGAGGCTCTGTCTCAAAAAAAAAAAAAAAAAA